>KZ538647.1:0-22893 GCA_000934665.2 Catajapyx aquilonaris
ATGACCTCGCCCCCTGCCAGTGCCCTCAGGCTGAAGGTGGCCAGTCGGATGGAGGAAGGCGGACAGTTGAAGGTGGAGACTGTCTGCTTCTTCTGCGCAGAGGGGGGTCAACCGAAGGTCATCGATCTCGGCGGGGTGCGCCGCAAAGAGAATTCGACTGTAGGTAGCCTCTTCAGAAACTACGACGTGAAAAAGATGAACAAGAAACCATTTGTGATTGGGATGTACGTGGGGCCAGCTGACATGGAAGACGTTCGAAGGAGGAGAAAAGAATCGGGAGAAGTTTACCTTAAACTTTTCGAACGAATTTACATCGTGTGCGAGGAAGGGACCAACTTATTCATTTCTGAGATTTACGTGAAGGAGCCTACCAGTGCTGATATGGACCACAGGTTGGACAACGGCACTTGGGTTGGGCTGACACCTGATCTGTTGTCTGGACGGATCGATGGAATAGGCGGATTTCCTTGCACGGTGGACGCATATCGACACACCCTCATCACTCATCCCTTCTTATACGTACACGCGACATTCCTGACCAGAAGACCCGGAGGAGTGGTCAGCTGGAGGGTGATCTACAGGCCCTACGTCCTCCCCTTCTGGGTGACCTTGGGGGTCACCCTGGCCCTCCTCCCCATCGCGATGGGCAGACTCTCCCGCTGCGACCCATCTCGAGGGAGGTCAGAGGTCGAAGGGCAGCGACTGACCCTGCTGGGATCCCTCCACGTCCTGGCCAGACACCTGATAGAACAGCCCGTTCCCTTCCCCTCATCCCGCCGCTTTCTCTTCCTGGCCTCGTCCTTCCTCTTCTTCTCCACCGTGGTCATCACTGGCTACAAGGCCAAGATGGTCTCCTTCCTTACCTTCCCCCCGAGGGAGTTTGTCCCGAGGAACTGGAGGGAACTGGAGGAATCGGATTGGACCATCGAAGCTGACATGATCAGTTTTCTTCTCTGGAAGAAATTCCTCTCCTTCGTCGATGATCCTTTCTACCACTCCATTGATGCGAAGTTGTCCATGGGGGACAGTATCCGGAGTTGCCTGCAGAAGATGCAAAGAAAGCAAATTGTCTGCGCTGGTGCGGACCTGTTCTTGGATCAGGAGATTTACCTCTTTCGCGGCACTTCTGGGCAGCCAACATTCCGTTACTCCGATGACCACATATTTCCGAGTTACAGTGGGTCGAGTTACCCCCGGGGCCAAACCATGGCGTATCACATCGGATCCAAAGTCGATAGATTTTTGAATGAAAATGATATGATATCAGTGATCTTGCGTGACTACATGTACCTGATGTTCCTCCGTTCCTTGGACCGAATCCGGGCCAGGGAGAGGGCCAACCCCCAAAAGGCAGAGGAAGTGTTGACCAGGACAAAGCTCTCCGCCATCTTCAACATGTGGTTGGTGGGACTGGCTGTTGCTCTGGGTGCATTTGCAATGGAAATCTTCACTCGCAAGTGTGGTGCGAAAGTGAAGAGCCTGAGAGCGAGAAGACCAGTCAACCTCTGCACCTCACCTTTACAAGAAGTCAAAGAAAGACCCTTAACCGGACAATATCCCTTTTTGCGTTGATGACTCTTATGATCGTATCTCGCCTTCCCCGTCATGAATGAAGCCACGTTCGGCGATATGTTGGGGTGACACTCCGTTCCAAATGGCGTTGATGTGCCTAGCCTACAAGCAAACACCATCCCTCGCATAACATCATCCGACTGAGACTGCGGACAGAAATGAACAAATCAGTGTAAGTAGAGCACCTCATCAGCCCTCGTCCCTATATGATCAGTAGAGTCCGGATTTTTAGGCAAATGCCTATTTAGTTCCTTAACATTTGCGATGGTTTTGTGAAGAGATCCATCCGTTATCCTATATCTGAAAGCGTTTTCGGTTTTTTTTTGCGGAGTATTTTTTGTGTTCCTGAAAGGACCAAATCCGTTCAGAAGTAAAACGAATCATGTTTCCATTACGCGTATGCTAGAGTTTTCTCAAATTTCCTCTGATTGTTGCAAACAGAGGAAAATTTAGAAAAGTATTTGGCAACATAGTTTCCACTTGCACAATATTATTGTGCAAGTGGAAACTGGCTGTAAGTGTAGTAGAGGCAAGAACAAGTGATACTTTACTTGCACGTCGTGTCTTTAGCCCAAGTTTCGTGATTTCCTGTCAGTTTATCAGTTATTGTTATTTGGTTTTCGTTATGGTTTGCAACCTTATAGTATTTTATACTATAGGCCCATAAAATTATTCTAGATTTTAATCATTCGTGACATTATCCTCACACGCCCGAAGAAATAAAAGTTTTGTCCCTGTTTCATGCATATTTCGGGGTTTTTTCGTCCCTAAAATATCCGGACAAATAACACTGTTCAACAAAATAACACTATTTTCTATTTTCTGAAGATGTGAATAGTGATTCCTATTGTCATTTCTGCGCTGAATCCGGATATCTGATCGGAAGGTTTCTGTCAGGCACAGATTTTGAGATATATCGTTTTAAAGTTTGGGACGCTTTACTAGGGGACTTTCCGAATGAAGTGGGTCTAACTGTTGCTAGACCGTCTCGAATCTTGGTGAAAATAATCACAGATGCAGTGACCTATTCCTCAATGCTGCTTATAAAGTTTCGGTCATATTGCGAAATACCATGACGAGGAAATAAATTGCAAAAATCTGGAAATGGCTGAAAATCAGGCCTCTTTTGGAGATTTTTTTTCGTTTAGTGGAAGTAGTCAAAAGCCAATGAACATTTATTATACTGTATATTTTTTCAGTAGGGTCTCGCCTTAAGGAATAGGTGAGTACAACTGTGATTATTTTCACCAAGATCCAAGACGGTCTAGCAACATTTAGGCCCCACTTAATTCGGAAAGTCCCCCAGTATAAAACCTGTCCAAACATTACAACGATATATCTCAAGAGGTGTTATCACAGCACGGTTATAATATTACAGATTTGGAATCAGCGGCGAAAATACGTATTGAAACACATATCATAACCCGAGATATATTTTCCTTGTCGAACAGTGTAATTAGACCAGGATTATTTCACGGAATGGAAGGGAAGGATAGTGCATTACTCGTGTTTATGACGTCGGTGTTTAAGGAGAGTGAGACATGATCCATGGACACTATCATTGTTCATGTCGTAAATAATAAATCCTCATTTAAAAATTCCTAATGACCGTGTTACAAAGACACGGTAAGATGTGTGATGGCATTTGGACCACAAGGACACTATTATAAATACGGATGTTCCTCACATTGTGTGTTTTCAGTGGTTAACTCTCAGTCCCTGTCTGCTAATATTTTGTGTCGGTGCATTTTCACTTGTGTCCTCATGACTCTGGCTGTCTTGCCTAGGATCACCACTCACAGTGACAGGTGTTTCTCACCTGGGTCATCCCTTCACAACATGGCTTGTCACTGTCATTGTTGCACTTCTCTGGGATGCAAAACGCAAGTGAATAAGAGCGTTCGCGTTGCGCTTATTGCGATAAGATGTCCTTTGTCCTCTGCAAAATAAAAAAACATCCGCAAAGGAAGTAATATCAAATATTAAATGAAAAATATACTTTTGCCCATTTACTTATGATTATGGTTGCACAAAAATGGAGCCCAGTTGCATCGCTGCAATTAGTGTCAGCAATGAGGCTGAAGCAGGATGTTAGTAAAAGGCGATTTAATTGTCTTGCAATTTTTCACAGTCAATTGCAATACGGGCACTGATTCAATTCTCCTCCACATTGTCAATATTATACGTACACGTAATGTGCAATGCACTGTAGTACAACAATACATGAAATCGCCCCTTTTCAATCCCGAAATCCTGTCCTCAATGTGTGGGTGCACCAGCAAACTGTTTCATTGCCGCACCTTTTACAGAAAGCACAGTTCATTCGTCTTGTTTGTAGTAACTTATGTTCAGTAATAGTAACTTAATACAAGCCAAATCATTTCTGTTCGAAAAGTAATTCAGATGCACGTGTGACACCCTCCGACCCAAATGCCCATCCACCGAGTCTCATGTTTGGCATGCAGAACATGGGCATTGGAGATGTACAATAGTGAATATTGTCACCAATAAATCAGGGACGAAAACATTTGTTTTATTCATAAACCCCTGTCAATTTTGGAGTTCACAGGGCGACTCTGGAGAAGGATGCCGGAACCTTGACAACGTCGCAAACGTCAGCCATTTTGTTCTCCCCAAGAGTAGCTTTGGAAATAAGTACATCGCAATACACCCACTATAGCCTACGGAGAGCTTACCAGCTATCATTGTTAATGCCAACCGTGCATGCTGCGCGAACTGCGGTGCGCTCTAAGTTGCTCTCTTAAAAAATCATCTATAAAATGGCTGCGCTACATGTAACGCCTGGCTAGACCTTGTCTCCACACACTTTTCTTCCATAATGCGACCTCCTCTCTGGCGACTCCCCGATGAATAAACCATGAGCACTAGTTCCCCTTGCCTCCTTCTTCTGCCTCCTTCAAAATTCATACTTTCCTTGCCGCCCATGCCTATCTCTCATAATGGCTTGGATTAACCGCGTAATTGAACGCGCCCGACCGGAAACTGCTCTCTTGGCCCCCACCCTTCTTCATCATCCCACTTCCACGTCTAAAACCTTCTTTCCACCACCCATTTTCTGCCTCTTACCTTCTCAGGACGGGGTGTGTCTGCAGAGAGCAATATTCCCTCCTATATCCTCATCTCTCAAGTACAGGATTAAGAACGTGGGGGCCAAGGGATATGCAGCCTGGACTGGAATTATTATCATACATAGAATTGGATAGGGGTGACTCTGTCCCTACATTGACTCATCACCTAGGGGCATGCAGTTACCATAGTTGCCACGTGGAGTGCAGCCATCTGGTTGTGGCATATCGTACAATGCCGGACAAAATTGCATTCCCTGAATGTAACCTGGCAACGCCGCCTGGAGGAGGAGGGCGCATTCAAGCATCAGTACGTGATGCGCGCTTTACCGCTCTTGCGATTGTTGCCACCGTTTCCAGTAGCAACAATGGCAAGAACACTGCAAGCGCCCAGGGAACATCCACCCTCCCCGACACTGACAAGAAACCCATTTAGGAAATCCAATTTTGTCCGGCAGTGTCCAAGTGTGGGGCGGGCTGGGCAGTGTTGCCAAATTTTAGCAGCAGGTTTACTCGTAAAATAAATCGTCTAAATAGAGACTATTTAGACCACTGCTCCCTGACCACTACTATTGTAACTCGCAGCTCGCTTCCACACATTTCCTGCTGGCTGTTTGGCTATTAGGACAAGTGAATTAATGAGGATGTGATACAAATGAGAAAACAAACACTGTATCGATCCTTCACTTTGTAAAGATAAAGATGATTAGGCTTTTTTCGTCCTGAACTCTTTTTTTTTGTGGCTTTTCCGTCCATCTATCCTCTTGTTTTTTTTTTCCACACCTCTCCGCAATCCATAACAATCCGAATAGTAATCGACCCATAAATATTCATTCAATTTGCCCCCTCATTAATTAGGACGACGCCGACGACGTCAACAACAGGCAAGATTTACGGCCTCGCGTTCTCTCACAAATCACTGTTGCTATATCAATTTCATATTTTTTGTTAAAAAATACTAGCGCTTGTGATTTCAGGTCAGGGACACATTATAATAGGAATTTTTTATGAGCGCAACCGAGTGCTCAACAGAGTTCGCGCAAGTTGTTTCCAACACTACCCTCGAGGGGGTAGCAGAATGCCACACGTTTGCCACGTTGCCAAGGCTCTGGAGCGAACCTTAGAGGCTACCCAAAGAGTTCTGCTATACAATATATTATAGCAGAACTCTTTGAGGCTACCTGTGTGAATTTGGCCCCCTGATGAGTAACTCTGGCAACGTTGTAGGAACAATGGATCTGCGCGAGTGTGGGTGCGCACTCGGTTGCGCTCGTAAAAAATCATCTATAGTACCTTGAGATTTTTTTTTGGTACTGACGGTGAGCAGGTTATACGTTTTCATTTATTATGCGTATACGTATAAGAGTGATTGTATGCGCGATGAGTTTGCAGTTATATAGGGTGTGGTCTGGCTTTTTAGTCCCAAATTCTCCGTGGCAGAAAAGGCGTTTTGTTGGAGAGAAATTACCATTGAAATGATATTCCAACGTAGAGGGGGGGCTTTTCCTCGGGTGCTCTGTCCGACATCACGCTTTTGCTGCAACCGCCAAGGATTATGGAAATTATGTCGCCGCAAGGAGGACCGGGACAGGAAAAGGGGAGAGAGGGAGGCGTCGTGGGCGTCGTCGTCGGTCGGTGGGGCGTCGGGAAAATACTGCGGTTTCTCAGCAGGATTGATGGTTGAAACCAACCAAAAAAATTATTTATAGCCGACATTTCCGCACGGTTCCGGACCGGGTCCATTGCAAAGTGAGCCTGGTTCGCTTGCTCCATAAAATGTCAACAAATGACTCAAATTAATCAGTGGATGAATAATAAGATGTGTGTAGCATGGAACAGTAATCCGAGCATCCCTCGTATAGGAACATGGCAAGACTTACCGAATGTCATTGCTTTTTTTTAAAGAAAAAAAGGAAGCGAGAAAGGACAGAAAAACGGAGAAAGTATTTTTTTTGCAGTGTGTGTGTCCCCCTGAGCGTGATGTGAAAGTGGGCGATAACTCATTTCCATGGAAATTGCTTTTTTGCACACTCCCTTGGCCCAGCGGAGAAGGAAGGAGGAATTTCGCCAATTGCATTTTCTGCGGCCGAAACCAAGACTTTTTCCTTTCTTTTCTTTTTCTCCAGCTTCTAACCTCTGCATCACATCCTCCATTTTTTGGACACCCCTCCACTCTCTTCTCCTTCCTTCCTTCCAACATTATTGGAATGCTCTTCAAACGACAACTCGATTGGAGGGAAAGAATTGGCCGCCATTTATCCGACACTAACTCGACCTTATATTCTCAGGTCGTCGGAGCCCGGAATTAACTGGAGAAGATTGGTGTAAATTCTTTCTCCGCTGTCCACAGTTTCTTTACGTGCTGATGATATATGAGGCTTCGTAACTGAATCAGCGCAATTGGCCCTACAGAGAGCTGACACAATGTGCGAATAAACTCAAATACTTTTAGCTGTTTTTGGAGCAGTTTTGCATATACAGCAAACAAATTGCATAGGCGTCATACATATACAATGCCAATATTTGCTAAATCTAATTTTTCAGCCCGCTGTGCAAAATACGATTTGTCTGGAAACAAATCGTCACACTTTGCTGCATACAGTCATGCATCAGTGTGCAAATCACCTGCTAATAAGTCTGGGAGCTGGAAATCTTATTAACAAAAACGTCTGCGCAAAAACCATTTCCATTCGTCGTCGGCAAAATTCGTTTCGTTTGGAGTCGACACGTTTTGTCATCAGCTTTCGCAGCAGTTGCTTATTTCCAACACCCACTTTTTGACAGTACATTTCGCAATATTGGCCCTCCTTTTTTTTGTGCAGGTTGCATAACCCTAAAAAAGACAGCTCCGTTTGTGTCTTGGACCAAACAAGATAGTCGCTCGAGGGGGATGGGATGGCCTCTCCCACGACGCCCTAGACGCCCTAGACGCCTCATTTCCGATGCATCCTCCGGCACTGCTTGCTTGGTTGAATTTCCAAGCCAGTTCACCTCCTCATTGCCTCCTCTTCACGATTTATTTACCTGCTCTTCTTCCCCTCACTTAACTCCAACTCACCCAGTCAATACCTTACAGCTGGTGCCATCTCTAAAGGACAATGGACTGGAGAAAATGGAGCCGAATTTTGCTGAATGTCACCTGCACATCATCTCTGCAGGTATCAGTTTTTGTGGCTGACCAAACTTTTTTTTTCACCCCAAAAAATTTGTTTTCGCCGCCCGACATGTGTGCACACACTCGGATCTACAAAACCTCAGTACGAGTGTTGTGGACGTGAAAATGATTCCTGTCGCGTATCACGTATTCCAAACGTGTTTGCCCTAGTTATTTCGGTCCTTTTTGCAGAGACCGCCCTCCCCTCCCCCCCAAAAAAATCCGCTCATCGCCCCATTCTCTGGTCATAGATGAATGCCGCCGATTTTTGTGTTGTTTTTTCTGTCGCCGTCGAAAAGAGATGATATTCGAGCCCGATCCGTGTCAACATCGAGGCTGCATTGCGATATTTTATTATTGATCACACAGCCATAGTGCCGCATCATACCGTCAAAAAATGCTGTCCTTTTTCACCATTTTATGCGCAAAACACGGACGAATGAAAAATAATATTTTAAGAGATCTTTCGCATTTAAGTGCGACTTTCCTTACGTTTTTTGACCTAGTTTTATATCGACTGGAAAGATGTAGGTTGGGCGGAACTTTGGCCCCCATTTTAGATTGATGCGAGGAGCCAATCATCCGGAAATTGCGTATAGCCTGAACCCTGGGCAAAGTGTTGTTTGATCCACACGCTCGATGTGGGAGGCAGTAATTCTCGTGGGGGTTGAAGCCAAGATAAGAGCTGCGTTCCATTCCGGGCCCACTGAACAAAAAGGGAGGGGGAATTCCCGACAGGAATGGCCTGAAGCGACACACACACACACATGGACGCAAAAAAAAAAAGGAGAGAGAGCGCTTTCATCTAGGATCAGCTCCCCCCCAAAAAGGCAGAGGTCCCCCAACACATACCGCTGAATTGGCCAGGACCATGTTTGGATTTGCTCGCTTCGCCAAAAAAAAACCGAGAGTGTGTCGGCGGAATCAGGGCTTCTCAACTATTTACTCGTCAATATGCATCAGATCATGGTGTGCTGGAGCATGATCATGCCCGGATTATTTGCATTCAACTCTTCGTACTTGTTTGTCTCACGCACTCTAAGCTCTGAGACGGATCAGCCTGTATGCAAATAGGCTGGCAAAGTATCGCAAAATAAACATGGCAAATTTAACTACATTGCTCGATTTTCGGACTTTCTCACTTCTCATTATATCTCAATGTGATACGGGAATCAAAGTACTATCGGGTTCAAATACTTTTGGCCTCTTTATCCTGGTCTTGAAGCAACCCTTCGCACAGGCCCCAGGTTGATCAGGTGTGTGCGTATGTGTGAAGGGTTGCTTCAAGATCAGGATAAAGTGACCAATAGTACCTTTTAGGATATTAATTTAGTACCTTGCATTTGAATGAATGAGGTCGTGACTGTGGGAGAGGTTTGCTTGATTACGACCAACAAAATCTAGCACGAATTATGCCAAAATCATAATATCCTGAAAGGTACTCTAATATTCCATCAGAGTACCTTTCAGGATATTATTATTTTGGTATGCCTTCCTTTTTGAACGAATGAGGTCGCGTGGAGAAATTTGCACGATTATGATACCCCTATAATAATAGCCTTATTTTTTCCGTCTCCGGAACGCTCTAGATGTGGCGGCCTGAAGAATTAGTGCCGTGACCAAAAGGTGGCAGCACTCCCTTGGCGTCCTGATGAATTAGTGCCAAGGGAGTGCTGCCACCTTTTGGTCACGGCACTAAAAGGTTTTCATAAAAAATGTTTTGCCCGAAAAGGTTTTGCCAAATTTTGGCTACGGATGCGCTAGTAATATTATAATCGTGCAAACTTCTCCGGATGATCGCATTCGTTCAAAAGTATGGTATTAAATGTCCAGATTTTAAGGAACGGTCGTGCTAGATTATTTTTTTGCTCCAATTGTTATGAAACAACCTGCACACTTTCAATAAGCTTGTAACGAGAGTACATTTTTAAAAATGAATATTGCGCCAATGCGGAGTATTAATAATAATAATGCGGCAGATGGGAATCCACATCCCGCAATTTGGCGTGCAGTACACCGCGCAATTTCTGATTGCTTAACACCGTGTGCGTCAATACAGAGTGGAATGTTGCCTATCCTGATCCGGTATGTCCGAAGAAAAACGAGCGCAATGAATTTTGGTGAAGCGAGAAGCAAATGAGCAGTATAACGAGAGGCTCATCTCCCCTTAACTCCATCCGCGGTCCTAATTTCGGAGGTTTTTGGGGGGAAGGTGAAGGAACCCAAAGTCGTCTCTCTCTCTGGCAGAGAAATTGAACCAACGAGGCCCCGACATCAATCAAACCCTGGCAATAACTCCTAACGACTGACACCATTTTGAGAGTAGTTTTTTGGGACCAATATAAATTGCGTTTAACATCCTGCCCATGGTTAGAGTTGTGGCTTTGGTGAGCGACAGGGTTATCATTGCTGCGGGCAGAATTAGCCAAAAAAAATGAGAGAGGAAGGGTTTAAATTTCAATCAGTTTGATGAGAAATGGTTTTAGTGGGTCGCGAGGAATATAGAGGCAGTCTTAATAACAATGGGAGCGGCACTAATTAAATGAAAACTTGCAGGGAGGAAATTCCGGGAGACTTGGACTAACTTTTGGGAAATAAGAGACGGTCCCTCTTGGCCAATTAGTTTAGCGAGACGACCAAGTTATCAGTCCTTTGATATAGTGTGGGGAAAGAGACGGAGATGGTGAAGAAATACACGGGTTGTGCAGTGTAATGTGCTGGGTACTATCGCCGACAAAATGTACCGAGTCCCGACTCTTATTTTTTTTACATGTATAGACTGTCGGCTTGCAAATATCTTTTTTCCCCGGGAGAAGCGCATTTTCTTTCCGAAAATTAGATGCGATTTGGCCAAATCCGACCAGACTAAACTTTTGGTTATGCCCATAACTTGTCTGGCCGTAGCAGCTTAGTGGCTTTAAAAATTATGGCGGAATATACTATCCCACGAAATTACTGCAGTAGAAAAGTTGGCCCAAATCGCCCCCGAATTTATTTGATCGCAATTTTTTTTGCCAATTGCGCCGTATAATGGGCATTTCCGGTTTATACGAACATTTCCATTTAAATGAACTCGAAAAAGGATCATATTCGGACGCTAATTTGAGCGCAAATTGTTCCCGATGATGTTACATTAAAAGTGAAACTCAATTTTCTACTACTTACACCTGTATCGCGGATATGCGCATTTAAAAGTCAATTTTTTGTTCTGTTGAACTTGTAGGTACGGCCATTATTAGCATACGATTGCAATCGTTCGACCTTGATTCGAGCCCCGCATAAATTGGTTGCCGCCCCGATTTCATACCGACAATTTGCAATAGTTAAATACATCCAGTTGGCAGAGTGGTTGCCTTAACGCAGGCTAATTCTGTCCAATCGGATTAACCCCCCTCTGGACATGACTAATGCGCTAATTATCCGGCGCGTGCTTGTTTGAAAACGAATTGGCGACGTCGCCCCCCTCCCCCATCCAAAATCGCAACATTCACCAGCAGCCAGCAGCCAAAGCTCCAATCTCAACAAAGGAATCCAAACATCCAGCCTCTGATATCGCTGGCATTGCAATCACTTACCGCAACATTATTACCCCAATTGATTACGGACACTCGCTCTCCCATTGGCTGTCCAGGCTGCAACGACTTTATTTTCTAAATGAGCCAGTTAGGTTAACTATACAGTATACAGATGAATATTTTAATCAGCACCGCAGGTCGATTATTCAGACAACAACGTTGCCAGGTTAGTTTCAGAGCCTCGGCAACGCCGTCTTAAAAGTAAGCCATTTTGTTGCCCCCCCCCCCCCCCAAGCGTATAGCGTTAGAAATAAGTGCTGCGCAGTACACTCGCTATACAGAGATTACGAGCGATCATTGATAATTCCTACCGTGAGCTCTGCGCAAACTGTGGTAGGCATACATACTGAGGTTTTTCGTTAAAAATGCAGCTATAGTTACGTTTGTAACGGCCATTTTGTTTCCTTCCAAACGTAGCGTTGGAAATAAGTGCAGCGCCATACACTCGATATACCAGCTGTCATTGATAGTACAGTACTGGCTAATAATCGAGGCAACAACTAGCGACATTTTCCCGAAGCGGCAGAAGAAGGAATCGAAGATAAGCATGCTACAAGCCGGGCGAGCAAGATTCCTTCTTCTGCCGCTTCGGGAAAATGTCGCTAGTCGTTGCCTCGATTATTGGCCAGTACTGTAAATCCATCTCCGCAGAGGATTTTTTTTACGAGCGCTACCGAGTGCGCACTCACACTCGCGCAAGTATATTGTTCCGACGACAACAACGGAGCCACAGTTACTCCTCAGGGGCCAAATTCACACAGTGGTTGTCTCCAAGGCCCTATTTCTCTAACAGTGGTTCAAAATAATGTAAACCCGGTTCAAGTTAATCCCAGTTCAGAGAGTCTCCGAACTTGGATTAAACCGGACTCGAACAGAGTGTATACATTTGAACCACTGTTGGAGAAATCGGGCCTATGATCCGTTCCAGGGTCTTGGCAACGTCGCACTCGAGGGTAGTGTTGGAAACAACTTGCGCGAACTGTGTCGAGCACTCGGTTGCGCTCATACAAAAATATATTGGTATCTAGTCGCGTTTGTAATGGAATGATTACATCGTTGTGTCGAATAGTGTGGCCAGAAAGTGCAGATTTGAATTCCAGGTGGGGGTGGTGTCAAACAAAAAAAAGGGTTTGTCCAGTGCGCCACCGACTCTTGATAGGGCCAGTGTTACAGTAACTGGAATGTAGGCCAACCGCACGTACAGTGTGATCAATATTTCAAGACTGCGGTTTGCAGCCTGGTCTTGCTTTTGTCCCAGTTGGGGGATTTTGAGAGGCCTGGACCAGCAGGACCGGGGCCAACTTTGTCCACTCGATATAAAAAGAGGCGGAAAAAGGATTCGGGCTTTTTTTTTTTAATACGGTTGTCCGAGTAGTACTATCATAAAGGGGGATTTTTTTTTTTTGGGGGGGGGCCAACCGGATCCCAGATGAGGTTGAAACAACAAACGCGCCGTATGTGCCACATGTTTAAGCAAACAAGTCACTGTAACTACAAGTCGTGATTGCGCCTTAATCATTGATGATTTTAATCAATGCTGTGTTTACTCCTGGTTCACTTATTCACCAAGGACTGAGACGCTGATTACATCTGAATTTGTCCTTGGCTCACGTGGGTCACATCCCTGCCCAATTGCAAACAAATTGCCGTAATTGTCTATATTGACAATGTGGCGATACAACATCCGTTGTGAGTAACGACCTCGCCATTTTCCAATTCCGCGCTCCAGTTGGCCCAGTCATTTCGCACTACTCCAGAGACATCTCTTTTCTTTTTTTACACTTCTAATGCACTACTGGACTGCAATTTATCTCCCCCAAAAAATTGACCGTAACAACAACAGATCAAAAATTGCAAATTAACGTTTATTTACGATTCGTGTGCTTGAAATTTGACAACTTTAATTGCGCCATGTATCTGGCGCTAATTCCAAGCAACTCTTTGTGTCCAAACAATGCTGATGTGAACAAGGGTAAGCTGTAGTACCTGTAATTACAAGCGATAAGTGGATTATTCGAGTACGCTTATAGGCGTGTGTGCTTTTCAGATTCTGAGACCAAAAAAAAGGTATCATAAATCCACCTCGGGGGCCTTAGATATATCCTGGAAGCAGATATTATTCTCTTTTTTATGGGCCCCAGTGCACTGGTCGTGATGAATGGTCGGGGGTGACTTGCTGCTGGGGGCAGAGCAGAAAGAAAATAATGGAGGCCAGGTCGAGGGGGGATCCAGCCGACAAAACTAATAATCACAACTTACGGAGGCAGATGCTACCAGTCAACCAAAATATTACATGCTAACAATAATTATCGACAACAATTAAAACAGGGAAAACACACAGTCTCGTGCGCCATGATTATTTAATAACCGTGATGCATATTGATAGCACTAACAGTAAGTAGATTTTCTTACAATGCTTTTAAGGGGCTTGGGTGAACGTAGGATGCTTCGAAGGATCCGCTTCATTTGACTCTCATATTTTATTCACAGCTTTCTATACGAGAATGCTTCTTCTCTAAAAAGTATTAAAATATTTATTTATTCTCTCGACGTTGGGAACGGCAGCGGCTTGAAATATTCGTTCGATCCGAGACCGTTTGTTTGTTTTCTCGTATACACATTTCATAATGCAACCATCGTTGCTTGTTGAATGCTGCACGCAGAGAATATTCTAAGAAACACAATAGTATAGCAAACTTTAGGGAATGAAACACATCCTGATTATTTCTGGCCACTGCGTCTCGCAATTGTAACAATGCTTTGCGAGAAGATTTTTCAATGGGGACTGGAGGCATTACTTTTGAGAGTACAAACTGGGTCGGAGGAAGCAAATAAAATCTGAAGGAGAAAGAGAAGAGTCTTAGTACTTGCGGTCCTTTGAAATCTCCGCGGTTCGAAATGAAAATGAGGTAGGAAAAAAATAGGTGGGTGGGTAGCTGGCTCTTGGCTAATTAATAATGAAGGAGCCCTCCCTCTAAGCAGCAGATATGCTACATGAAAGGGAGTATTATCTTCATTGCATTAATTAGATGGGACGTGGAGAAGATGCAATTAAGGAGGTTGGGATGGAATAAGATGCTTGCTTGGCAACTCCCTGAAATCAGGTCTCGCCAAATCACTGCCTCAACAGTCGCAAAGGGATGGTCCAGGTGGAGTGTCCCCATTTTGTCTCATTAATCCGCTTTTAATTAAGCGGTATTATTAAAATGTTCGGTACATGGAATAGCCACGAGAATGAAATTTAAATATTGTTCAGAGTGAATCACTTGCAATGAAACGTGGATGTGCATTGCAATGAAATAATGATGCTCTGTAATAAATATATTCTTTCTATATAGTTTACCCGACTGAACCGATTTGAATTATTCAACAAGGTGTATGCATAGTGGCTAACTGTGGTTAGCATTGCTTCATTGCCAGGCATGTCCATCACAGTGCTGATTTATAGATCATTATTATCTAACTAGTGTCAAAGTGCGCCGCTTCAAACTGCGGCTAAAGTGCTACAAAGTTGTTAACTAATAACAAAATTATTCACGAAGTAACCGCATCCTTTGATTTTGTTCCAAACGAGCCGCAATAAAGTGGTCTCCATTGTGGTCCAACCACTCACGTCCTCGCAAAAAGAGTGTACTCTCCTATAAATAGAGAGATTTCTCGTGATGCGGACTAATGAAAATTAATTAAGCTTGTCCCATCATGTAACGAGTAAAAGTTGACTAGAATCTAACTTTAACCCCCAGAATCGAGTGTTTAAACATAAACCGCGGTTTGTGTGGCGTTAACTTCAAGTGCCAGCAAAGATGGCACGTCCTCTTTTGCCTTTATTGGGCCATATTACTCCTCTTCAATGAGGCAAAAAAATCTCGTTTACGAGCCTCTTCTTTTTTAAATGCGACCCATGCTGATTATGCTTTTAAAATGCAAAGCAGACGCCCCCTCCTTTTTTTTTAAAAAAAAAAAAGAAGTTTAATGCTTCGCAATATTCAAGCAGGCTTTTGTCCCTCCGGATTATGCAATTTGTGAGCCCCGTTTATGCACATCGCGCACTCTTTTTTTCGAAATAATTTTACCGCTTGCTAGAGTGCAAGACTGACCCATGGAGGTTTCAAAATGTCAAAGGTCATTCAGAAGGTTGGTGGGTGGTGGTGGTGGTGTATCCATCAGCTCGTATGATTCAAGCGGCCAAATTTTCATTAGAGAGGAACTTGCATATTATATAAGTAAAATGGCTGGAATGGAAGGAAACATTTCTTCATCTGTTTGGTCCTGTCGTCATCTCTCTTTTAATGAGAAGACGCTCGTTGTCTTGGGCACACATAAAGCCCAGGCAAAGAGGAACGAGGAGCATGCCAACCATTAGTTTTCATCCCAGGAAGAAAGTAACAGTGGAAGGAAATGAAATATGGCGAATTCCAGGGAATTAGCTCTTCCTGCTTATGCACTGCATAATGTATGTACGGTGGGTGTATTAGAAGGAGAAGTGGCAGTCTGCACTAATTAAGATGACTTCGTGAGGCAGAAGAAAAGGCCTTGGGGTGACCAGCTGTGCTAACCAGGACTTTTGAGCAGATGAACGTCAGCAATAAACCAGCTTATTTCCAGGAATGACTGCGCAATGGGCGGGTATAAAAAAATTGTAATTATTCTGGAGAAATTATACGAGTTTTTTTGGTATCCGACAGCATGACCCGGAGCAGTCACTAATAGCTCAAACGCTGTGCCAATCACACGTCCGGCTTGTTATGCATTGTGTGATGCAAGTAATTAATATGATGGGATCGAAATTGGATTACTTTGTTTTTGTTTAAAAATGTGCCGAGCTAATTCTGTCCCCCTTTGGCTTCATTCAGCGTAAAACGGATGTCAAAATTAGCTTTCCCCGTGGTAGCTAATTTTTTCATAATAAGTTTGGCGCAATAAAATGGCACGGAATGCTTCATTCGAGTAAAGCGGTTTGCCAGTATTGGTTGTTACTGAGTGATGAAATTAAGCTCCGACCGCAAATAGTAAGTTTATTATGTTGGAGGAGGAGGAGGAAGGAAAGTAATGATCCGCAATGGCATTTGATGTCTTGAGAGGATTGCGGTTTGGCCGTGGTTGGAAGCGGAATTCCTTCCGAGTTGCGTTGGCTCTCTCCTCTTTGATCTCCCAATTGAATAACAAGAGAGTTACTTGAGAGAAGGGCCGAGAGAGAGTAGTCTCTGCCCGGATATTCGCAGCAGAATCAGAGATATTTGCAAAATAGGGGCGTTTTCCGGCCCGTTGAGCCTCCTCATTGACAAAGTGCTGCTCATGCTGGAGCCTCCATCCAAACCAGATGGACACACTTCGAAAAGACATATACTGGATAAGTAAATCCAGCGTTGACCAAAAAAAGAACACTCAACTACTATATTCTACTGTAGTAGACGTCTAACAGATGGCTCGCATCCTCCCTCTCTGGACAGTGCTGCCACTCTCATGTCATGCGGGGGAAAGTGGTACTACATGCACGTTGGTGATGAGTCACCGCGACGACAAAGTCCATTAGGGCGCTATAACTACCGCCTTTGTTGAAGTGTGTCCCAACCTCTCTGATAGCCATAGCCGGGTACATAAGAGGAGCAAACATTCGATTTCCGCGTCTCTCTGTTTGGGCCGTTGCCATTTAGAAGTGTGGGCAACGCCAATGAGGTATAAATAGGGTACAGGCAAAAATAGGGTCCGCCATCTTTGATTCGCTCGTGTTCTTGCCGTGTAGTTGCCATGGCCGCCAAAACCATCAAAGATGGCGGACCCTATTTTTGCCTGTACCCTGTTTATACCTCGTTGGCGTTCCCCACACTTCAAGATGGCCGCCAGCCTTGGCAACGGCCCCAAACAGAGAGACGCGGACATCAAAGCCTTATGTATTATGCTCCCTGGCCATAGAGAGTGAACCTGTTGTGTCTTGTCATTATTGAACGGATAAAGTGATATCTATGGTAACTACATGCACCTAGGTCAACTGGTATCCTGGAGTCTGAGAGAATTGTGGATATGATGAGGAGGTCCTCTCCTTATGCGACCATCTCCTCCTCGTCCAATTTGGACCAAAACCGGATTGGGAAATTAGGACCGCATCCAGTCGAGTATTTTCTATTCATCCTGCAGGCAAACAAAGGCCTTTTTTCCCCCCTCTGCAGGTCTCTAAAAATTTGGTAGGGTATGCAGGAGAGGGTTTCAGAGCCTGTTTGCTGCCTACAAATTGGGGGCTGGGAAAGGACCCCCTCCTCCCATGTCTAGCAGGCCAGAATAATCAAGCAATCTTATTAGCCCCCAGAGGAAAACTAGACTCTTGTATTGCACCAAAAAGAGGGTTGAACGAACTTTGTCTTACGTAGTAAAGTGGACCCGGCCTGGTTTCAATCCGTGCCCGTCTAAATGGGGCTAGTTTGTCAACAAAGCAGTCCAATGAGACTGTATTTGCCTGATAATTGTCTCGTCTCCTATTGCTGACCAGAGCAGGTCAGTAGGCCACTCTGTAATTGAATGATACCCTCGGGATGAAAGAGGAGGAAACAACAACTGGGTGGTGAGAGAGGTTTCAATTGATTGGCCAGCAACAATGGCCCCGGTGGGTGGGTTGTTTGTGCCGCGGTCTGACACGAGGTGTGAATAGAAGTAAGGTGTCCGTTGTTGTGTGTGCGAAACAATGCAGCGGGGTCTCATTGATGGCTGCGTACTCTCACACCCAAACATGACACGACAACAAACCTTTCTAACCAAAATGGTCTGGTAAAAAATAGTCGTGTCCAATCATAGCGAGTACACTCTAATAATTACCCTACCCTGCATTATTTAAAAAAAAAAATCTGCGGTCTGAAATTATTTTAATGAGCGACCTCGCCTAATAATTAACTAATTAAACGAACCCAATAATTATGAACATTAACGAGGCTTCGGTAATTAATTTCAATACTTTTGTACATAGTCGCATCAGCGTTAATGACTCGGATAATAAATTTCTCGGTGTATTTTTTGCCGGCGAAATTTACCCGATTATTATCAGTCCGACTGGAGACAAACTCCCAGTATTCTGTTCGTACACCTATGCGATAATCCGAAATGCAATTAACCGAGTTCCGCATTTTTCTTTAAGACAACAATGGGATAGGTGCTGACACAAAAATAGCAATTACATGGCAATCGGATCATCCTCGCACGATGCAAGGTCCGGCATGAATTCCAATCAGCCCTGCAACAATGCCCGGTCATTGTTGAAGAAACATGCGAGGCTTCCCCCCCCCCCCAAAAAAAAAGACCTTTCCTGCTGGGTAATACTCCAGCCAGGTTAATTGTATTTGTCGGATTATCTCCCCGACCAATAACAGCCCCCGTCGCTTATCCCTCTCTAACAAATCCCTCAAACCCTGGCTTCAATTTTGCAAGGGCCATAATATTTCGAGGGAGATCCGCAATGATCCCGGATCAAAGGAAACGGCCATGAAAATTCACTCCTGGCAATAAAGTGGCTTGGGGGGTGTTTTAATCCTCGTTTAGATCCGGCTTCGGTTAAAGTCTTTGCCCGAAATCCGGGACCCGCAATTATCCCAGAAGCGCGACTCTCTTGTGCCCAGCAGGTGAGGTGAGAGTTTGGGTTGGTCAACAATGCTTTTCCGCGGATAATGTTGCGCATCGGATAATGGCATCGTCATTTCCGCCGTTTTTATTGCCGACAATGGTGCACTTGGCAGTTTTACACCCGGTTTTAACTGCGCCCATTGCAAGCTTAATCGCGTTCACCTAGATACAAAACAAAATGGACTCTAGCGGGCAAAAGTGTGTTCCTCTCTGGATCCGTGTTATGAAACACCCGGTGCTTCCGCCGCCTTGATGCTGACTCGATCTTAATTATCCACGCTGCACTGGGTTGATGTACAGAGCACGGCGTAATGCCCATTACACCACCGACAGCGCAGAGAGAAATTGGTACGAAATGAGGAACAGAATTGGCATCAAAGGGCACTTGCCACGAAATAATAACGCTGTAATTACAACCGCCCAAGCTCATGCACAGCTCGACTAACATGTGTGTGGAGACTGTAACGAGACTACTCTGCCACTAAGTAAGTACATACTGTACCACGTATTACGACACTGCATGTAACATATCCCCCTTTTCAAGCGGAGTACAAGGTGGCAGATAATTACCCTGCCTTCCTTCGCGCAAGTTGGATCCGGGCCCAGCAGGTGTTTGCAGCGTGGGAATTCAGGCGGGCTCCTTTGTGATGCCCCGAAGTGGATGTCCCAGATAGTACCCCAGTTAGTTTGGTCATCCACAATCAAGAGGCTTTGAGGCTGCATGCCTCCAGGCCGAATCAGATGCAATATCTCTGACAGAGAAGCTGCCTCTTTCGGAGCCTAGTTTGTGCTCCGCTGGAGGCCGTTTATTCTGCTGGAGAGAGATGCGTTTTCCTCCTAAAAGCACCAGTAGCCGCAAGAAGCAACCTGGCCATTTCCATGCAAATCCGTATCATCGCGGTCCATTCTGGGGAAGCCTCCCTGGACCAAACAGCCCATTCAAACACCAGGAGTCGCAGGGTGACCTCGGCCCCAAATCCTTGTAAAGGGGTATGCCTCCTCTTCCAGCGGAGGAAAAGCTGCCTGTGACGAATGGCAAGGGGGCGACGGAAATGATCGAGTGTCTTTTCTGGTGCAGCTGGCAAAGGATTACTCTTTTTAGTTGGTCACGTAACGGGGATAAAAATGGAGGCCAGGTTGGAAGGAAGCGGGTTTCGTGTGGTCACGCGCAGGATTCCCAAACTTTCTTAGGGTCTCGTTCCTTGCCAGGATAATCGCTCTAGACGGATTTAAAGCGTTATTCAGGCCACCCGCTACTACTCTTCGATGGAATAATACTAACTTATCGATGAGACTATTTTATGGATTTTCATCCAACACATTAGAGGGCGCACTGCCCTTATTTCCAACGCTACGCTTGGGGGGAACAAAATGGCCCACGTGGCTCTGAAACCGAACCTCAGGAGGTCGCGGGAAGGGAGCATATAGGCTACTACATAAGAGGCGCAAACTTCTGCGCCTTTGATGTCCGCGCCTCTCAGTTTGGGGCCGTGGGGAACGCCAACGAGGTATAAATAGGGTACAGGCAAAAATAGGGTCCGCCATCTTTGATGATTTTGGCGGCCATGGCAACTACACGGCAAGAACACGCGCGAATCAAAGACGGCGGACCCTATTTTTGCCTGTACCCCATTTATACCTCGTTGGCGTTCCCCACACTTCAAAATGGCCGCCAGCCTTGGCAACGCCCCAAACAGAGAGACGCGGAAATCGAATGTTTGCACCTCTTATGTAGTATATATGCTCCCTGTCACGGGTGTGAAGTCGGCCCCTGAGGAATATCTATGGAAACGTTTGTGTTGGAACAATGAAGCTGCGCGGGTGTGGATGCGCACTCGGTTGCGCTCGTAAAACAATTACGTTATATGGATGGAAATAATGTCGTTGGTACTATTTTATGAATTTTCTTACGAACGAGTGTGTACCACCTTTCGCGGAGCGTGCACGGTTGGAATTATTATCAATAATAGCTGGTATAGTGGATGTACTGCTCTTATTTCCAACACTAGGCTTGAGGAGCCAAAATGGCCGACGTTTGCGACGTTGCCGAGGCTCTGAAACGAACCTGAGGCAGCAATTGTGAATTTGGCTTCTGGGGAATAACTCTGGCGACATTGGTGTCGTAACAATAGAGCTGCGCGAGTGTGGATGCGCCCCTGTAAAAAATTCGTCGAAAATAATATATTATTGGATAACTCGAAAATATTATTCAATAACTCGAAGCTCCTACTCAACCTCTGTCCGGAGAGGTGGAACTAGGAGGAGTCAAAGTAGCCACGGCCAATCACAGCCATTGACGTCGCAGCCAATCGCTGACTCAATACGCCACCCATGAATATCGATGCAATCGGCAGAAAATATCGATATATCAGAGAGGGTCGTTTGAAATATATAAGGCTGCAAAGCTGTAGACAGTAAGTACTACTGATATTGGGATTTTTATATGCATGTTGTACTTACTTTTTTATCGTTTAAAAATTCGAGGATATCTTAGTACTTGGTGTGCCGATTGATGATGAGCATAAAGGAAGAGATGGGTTGTTAATACGGGGGAAAACCCTACCTGTCAAGTGGTGGGTGGTGGTGAATGATGACTGGTAGCGAGAGAAAGGCGCGAAAGATGATAAGCTTCGAAGGCATTTGAATAAGAAGGTCTAATCTGCGAATCGATGGAGCGCGAATCGCGAACCATAAATTTTGCAAACTTATGGACTGCTGGTTGAGGAGGATGGAGTATAGAGGAGGGGAAGGTCGTGAACAACCCATGGAAAAAGGCCGTTGCTTGAAATATATCTCTCCGGGAGGAAACTTTTATACTCGGATTGAAATAACACCCTCCGTGCTCGGTGATGCATTGCCCATAAAGTGGATTGTTCAACCCAGCAACTGCAGTACAAAGCAGCAATCAATTTTGAGAGATTTTTTTTCTATTAATGGCCGTTGAGACCGGATCCGCTTTGTCGAACCGAACGCGCTTTGAGAAGACGTTTTTTTGCAAACAGACATACACATTGTGAGATTGAATAGAGGGGAAGAGAGTCCGATGAAAAGAAGGCTTACAGTCTGGAAGGAAATGCGTTTTGATTGTGTGAATATAAGTCCTCGGAAGAAATCGGCTTTTTTTCTCTCTCTCAGAATCCGCACCAAACGATCGCTCTTGCACACAATATTTAAGAAGTAGGATTATAAGTCAAAAAAATCGGACAGAATAAACCCATTCGATGCAAGGTATCAGCATATTCTCAACATAATGCGAGCAGGTTAAACGCGCATAAATTTCACTTTAACTGCTAAAAATAAGAAGCGCTGCTTTCTTTAAAAGGCCTGCAGGGAATGAGATTTTGATGGATCCATCATTGTTGGGGGGATGTCGAATCCTCCCCCTCTTGGGCATTAAAAAAAGGCCTTTAAAATCCTCCCTTTTCTTCCCCCACTTCCCACTGAGAAACGCATCGGCTTATTGATATTTTCACTCTTCTATCCATACAGTATTTTCGTCTCGCTTCTTTTGTGTAACACCCCCTCCTCCGAGCGACCGTGATGCAACACTTTATATGGATGAATACAGCGCAGAGCGAACAATGTTGCAAATATTCTTTGGCTCCGAGCGATCGAGAAGGAAAGACGGAGGTTGCCAGAATTGCGCAAGAATACATCGGAAGAACGGTGCTCGGATTTTTAAAGCAGTAGTTGGATACAGTCGAATCCGGATAATATTGCGTCGGATTTATTTGCATAATTATGATCGTCGATGCGTTGCGAAATTCAGCCGGATTATTGCATAAAATGCGTACAAATCCGTATATTTGCATAAGCACGTGCATTTCGAATAATTGAAACCTCGAGTATCCAAAGGTCCCAAGTCCACATTTTGACCATTTCGAGTTACATGTATGGGGGG
>KZ538647.1:22942-56305 GCA_000934665.2 Catajapyx aquilonaris
GGGGGGGGGGGAAATCACGAAAATTTTTCCCCCCATTTCGATCATTACTTATCAATTTCGGTTTTATTGTCTCTCCTGAAAAGTTGAGGTGGTTGGACTTGGGACCTTTTGCAACTGAAGGTTTCAATTGTATACATACGTAAAATCTGGATAATTGCATAAATTGTGTAAAAATTTTGACGATTACACAAAATTGATCAAAATTATATTAAATGCATTGAAATCCGGATAATTGCGTAAGATTTATCGGCATATGATCGTCGATTTATTGCGTAATTCAGCCGGATTATTGCATAAATGCATAAAATCCGGATATTTCCATATACACGTAAAATTCGGATAGTTACGTAAATACCTAAAATTCGGATAGTTGCGTACACTGTTTGAAAATTTTGACAATTGCGTAAAATTAATTAAAATACTGATAATTTCGTCGGATTTATTGGCCGTCAATGTGTTGCACAATTCAGCCGGACTATAAACGGATAATTGCATAAAATACGTAACATTATGTTAATTGCATAAATTGCGTAGAATTCTGAAAATTGCTCAAAATTGGTCAGATTTCTGATGATTGCATAAAATGGGTATAAATCCGGATAATGGGATAAAATGCGTAAAATGCCTGATGTTTGAGAGCCTTGCGAAGAAGGATGATTGTCACTTGCGGGTTTCCAGCAGGGTAGTTATCGGCTTGGGGGGTAGCAGGTGTGGAGAATAGGTGTCATTCTATTTGGGCGGAATTGGCTTGGCGATCATTCCTTCTCCAGGCAGGCAGGGAGGCAGGCAGGCAGGCAGGCTAGGCAGGCAGGCTAGGCAGGCAGCTCCAGACAGACGGGCGTAAAGAAACGGACGAGGGAGGGACCTATCAGATTTCTTCCCCTTTTCCCTGCCTGCCAACCCTTATCTTCTCACAAAGCTCTTTTCTGCTGCTCCAAAGAGAAGCGCATTCAGCGGGGGTCAGGCCCAACCCAAAGAGTTGTGGCCCATATAATGGATGAGGCCTCATCGATTCCTCAAATGACATCATTTGAGAGCAACGCATATTGTTGTCAGGTGTTGGCAAACATTCAGTTCTCCTTTTTTTGAGGGGGCCAAACACACACACGCACACCATTCCGCCTGGATGACCGCCTGATTAGCTTTCGACTTCACCAAACACACCATCCATCAACTTCAACTGGATTCTACCCTCTCCATCAAGCCAGCTTACAATACACCAGTCACTTGTCAATCCTAAGAGCAAACAACATGGCTCTAGAGCCGGCTTGTCTGGACCTGCTTTTTTTGGAGGAAGAGTTTTCGTCCACTATAAAGGGGGACATATTCGATGTAGAATACCGCAATAATTACCTCGCGAAAGTGAAAACATGGCAACACTTCCCGGCTCGCCCCGCACTTGGGAGGTAATACGATATGCCACTAACAGATGGCGCACATCCTCTCTCTCTGCCCACTACTGCCATTCTCAGGGGGCAAGTCGTACTACGTGCACGTTGGTGATGAGTCACCGTGGACAGACACAGTCTCGCTTTTCCGAAGGGCCTAAAATTCCCCGTCATTTAGATGAGAAATTCGCGTCAGCTCCTTTCGGGACTGATCTGGGCCAAGTTGGGCCGGATAAGAACTGGATCAATAGGAACAAGGTTGGCCAAGGCACGGGTAGAATGGGTAGAGAGAGAGAGAAAAGAGGTTTTAATTGTCCGAAGCCCGCTGCTTCCACCACATAAAACCAAGCAAAGTACGTGCCTCTGACGTCATCCGGCCATAAACTTGTTTCTCTAACAATGCTTTCGTTCGACCCGCCTGGCCCCGAAATTTTGGAAGGTAGAAACGTGACCTTATTTCACACCCAGGTCATATCCACCAGACACATGTTTGATTGGAGTTCGACGTCCCCTATTCCTTATTCTTCCTTTAGTTGGTAGCAGTGTTGCAGTCTAATTCGAAATAATCGCTTTTGGGAGCCCACAGTTATTGACTCCTTTTCTTTTATTTTACGACAGGAAGCTATCTAACGAGTTACGGATTTTTTCCAAAATATCGCATAAAATAGTCGGGGGGAGAGAAATAGAAAGAATCCCGATAAAAAGGCGCATAATTCGTGGCTCATTACCTTCCTCCCAAGCCTGGATCGGAATCCAATAGGAACCGCGTCTTTTTTGGGAGGGGGCCTACGAGGTTGGCAACATTTCGCATGATGCATTGCCTCCATTGGAAAGATTAGTAGCAAGTTATGGGTCGTTAAACAGGCGTAGTTATATATGCACCTTTTTATATTTAGGGAAAAATTCCTCTTCGATACTATAAAATCGATCGAAATAAACGATCAAAAGATAGGCCAGTTGCCCCATAAAATTTAAACAAATGCAAATTAATTTACTAAAATCAATTTGATGTTTATGGAGTCCTTTCTTCGCACCCACCTGTTTCCATGACCACGTAATCGACAACAATCGATGGCTATTTTTTGATGCCATGGAAAAATCACATTGTCGTGACAATTCCGTTGCCACGAAGATCGGGTGCCATGGCAATCCCGTTGCCGGGAAGATCGGGTGCCACGGCAATCCCGTTGCCATGAATACGAGGTGACATGGCAATCCCATTGCCATGAAGATCGGGTGCCATGGAAATCCCGTTGCCAGGAATAACAGGTGCCATGGCAATCCCGTTGCCGGGAAGATCAGGTGCCATGGCAATCCCGTTGCCAGGAAGAGCAGGTGCCATGGCAATCCCGTTGCCAGGAAGATCAGGTGCCATGGCAATCCCGTTGCCAGGAAGAACAAGTGCCATGGCAATCCCGTTGCCGGGAAGATCAGGTGCCATGGACAAATTAAGTAAGTAAGTAACTACTGTAACTAACCTTCCTTTACGTAGGCAATGGACTATGTAAGATAGATTTCTTTCAGTTTGGTTACCTTTCTCTTTCCTTTCCCAGAAGTGAATGAATGGGCCTAAGGGCTAACTTAATGCAAGTTTTGGATGTCTGCTTTGGCCTTCTTCATCCTCCGACCGCCCACCTTGGCAGCTGCTGTGTATAAATCTCCAGCTTCCAGTTATTTCCATTTTTTTCTTCTCCAGCGGCCAGGAGTTATAAGGAAAAGAGCATTCATCTTTTGCTTTCCTGGATTTGTGACAGCCCAATATTAGTCAGGGATTTTTCCCCCCCTTTTGGAAGGAAAAAAACCTTAGCACACTTCCCACCATTTCTTGTGTGTTGAATTGGCTCTCAGCGTTCTTGAAAGAGTGGAAATAATTCGGGTGACGGACATTCTTCACCGTCACCTGACTTCTTTCCCCATCATCAAGTCCACATCAATCGTCCTCGAGAAGTGTTAACTTTCGAATGCAGTCCTGCGTCTAGCCACCTAATAGTGGACCTCGCAATCATACCAGTGTTTTATGTCCTCCAAGAGACAGTGTGACAGGTCGTACCGAAGGAGAGGAAAATTTTGCATGCCATTCAGCTGCAGACTCTGCGAAAAGAGGAATTTGCGACATCCGGAGAGAAGACTAGGGTCATAGCCAGCATCGATTTCATTGGACCAGTTACGAGCCAGCGGAACAGACTGCGGTGGGCTGGATTGGGTGGGCGGGTAGATTTTTTTTAAAGGGGGGGTCCAGAGAATAAAAAATATTGGCGAAGACATTTGGAGGCTTCGGGAGGGATCAGTTGAAAGGGAGGGATGACTCGGGCTGGAAAAGTGCAACTGCCCAAACCCATTTCACACTTACGCGACCAGCTGAGGACGCCAAAAAAATGGGCCAAAAAATTATTCCACACGGAGATAAGTTATACACACGATGTTAGTGTGTATGCAAGACGCCAGTTCCCAGCTTAGCGATTCAGAGTCGGGACTTTAGGAGAGAAAATATGTGGTTAGGAGGAGAGGAGCCTAAATGGAGGGAGGAAGCCTGAAAATTCATCAGGGATAAGATCAAGTCTATGAGAGAAGAGAGCTTACAGGACCGGAAGCTGCGTCTGCCGAATACAAACGACCGCATTACGACGACACTTCTTATAGTCGGTGGGGGAGAAAAGGAGGATCTCTAGCCTTTTTTTGCCTGGCTCATCACACCACCATCACTCCTTGGAGCCTGAATTGTCTTTGAGAGTTGGATTGTGTGGTGGGGGGAAAATGTGCGTTCTTCCTATAGAGAGTTGAGGATCAGAGCTATAAACGACAGACGCAATAGAAGCTTCAGCATCAACTCCTCACACAAGGTTTGCACAAACTTGCCCTGGCTTGTTTATAAGCATTTCCACTAGTGGACAGTACGAATATATAGAGTCCCTCTGAGCAAAGCGTGGAATTCGCAAAACGTCCAGATGAAGGAGGGAAGAAGAGAATATAATGCTCTTTATGGAGTTATGTAAATACCTTTGTGTGCATCCGAGCACAACCGAGGGTAGTATTGTATTATGCTAATGGAGGGCTTCAAAGTCTCATTGTTAACCGCAATACAGAGCTGTGTGTGTGCGGCTTGCTTTGCTTGTGAAACCGCAGCGTTGTTGCAAACTAGCTGGACGTTTTGGTGAGGTCCGGTTGTAACCACAAGGTGTGTCGTAATTTGATGGGTTTCTTGGCCCGAAATGTATACGTGCACTCCCCAGCAGGCTGTGCGAGCCTCTCCAATTTTTGAAATTGCGCTGTGGCGCTTGATATTTGGGCGGTGTGAGACTGCAGTCTGCTGCGGGGCATCTGAGCCTTTTCCTCTCTCCGGTTGCATCCGTCTGCAGACAAATGAGAAGCGACACGGCTCAAAACACAAGCTGGCCTCCTTGTCTAGCGAGAGATATGGAAATATACGGGGGGACGTGTACGGAAAATTAAGGAGAAGGAAAAGGATTCGGGAGAGGTAAGAAAAAGGGGAGGGCAAAGGCAGATAAATGGAGGCGACGGCAAGTGTTGGGGGACCCAGGCTGAGGTCCCCGAGCAATCTGTGCAGACACTGTTGCAGCGACAATCTCATCTCGGCTGGAGGCTGCAGCGGGTAAGACCTGGATTCGGGAAGGCTAAAGAAAATTCCCTAGGGGACACGGGAAAAGTTCAGCACCGATACCGCACCTGTACGAAGGGGGGTCTACCTTCGAAAAATTGGCAAAATATCCGATGCGACGCTCGCAGTCAGGGATTGAGCGCCAGAAATCGTGCCTTCCAAGTGGAGTCCTCGACTTACGTCAATCCGGACACACTTGTTAAATACTTACAGGGAAAAAAAGACGTTGCCAAAAATTTTGGCACGCGATGGTGGTCGGTTCAATCAGGGCCATTGGAAGGAATCTGCTCGAAAAATATGTGGGAGCTGTGATGTTCCCTTCTGGCAAAGGATCGTGCCGGGCATGCACTCGAGGGACACATTCGCGGGAAACGGATGTTCCGGGACTTGGCAAATCTTTGCACAGAACCAATGGTGGTGGTGGTGGGGTAGGAGCAATCGGGCATTTCATTCAGATACAAACGGGCGGGCATTCCAACACACAACTCGGATGCAACGAATTCCAATAAGGTCAATATGCTTCCAATCTGAGCAGGAAAAAAGGAGGGCGATGGGCCTTACTCCTGCTGAGGTTAGGTTAGGTTAGGTTAGCCTAATATTTTCTTTTAAATAAAATGGCCGAATTGTCGTCCGATATTTTTGATTTTAAAATAATATTATCGCATTTCCATTCTAAATATTCATACGGACTTCCCAGTGTTAAAGGGTGAGCGTGGCGAAGAGTGCTGGGTGAAGTGACCCAGATATGAAATGGCGAAGAAGTGAGGAAGGGGTGAGCCGAATGGAAGGAAGAGGCGGAGAAAGCCAAGAGAGGAAGACGAGGAGGGGCAAAGTGTGTGTGGAGGGGTGGGGGGTGTCCCTGGAGAAGGGTTGCCTGGAATTATCCAAGGCGAAGTGTCCAGACCAATTTGCTGGTCCTTCGCCTTCCCTCTCTAGCCTGCTGGGAAATATCTCCAAACGTCTTCCATGATACCACTCCTGTCTATATTTCCGTCCACAACTATTACTCTCTCACCTGGACCTGGAAGCTCTATAAAAAAGGTAGGGCCAGCTGGCCCTAAATTGGGACGATGAAGGACTGGGAAAAAAAGGCTGCAGTTTCAAGCTGCATTCAGATTCTTGAATTTCAAAACGAAACTGGCTGAAAGAGCCGAGTGAGTTTAGCTAGTGCCCAGATTGTACCGCGAGAGTTGACGAGCGTATAAATCAAGCCAAGTGCTACAATCAGGCTCCAGCAGCACACTCTTCTTTGGGCTGTGCAAAAATCTGACCCTTTACTGCGAATTAAAAACCTCGAGCCACTTACGCTTTTTAATCAGGCGTACCTCCCCCCCGCTGAAATATTTCACGCTCCACATATTTGTCAAATGCAGCACATGCCGACTGAAATGCCACGTTAATTACTCCACGCATGATGCAGGGGGATGCATTTTAAACTACGTCTCGACCGCGTCTCGGCTGCCAGATACTGGGCCATGCACTGGTCCAGTCACACATCCATTATTGATGTGTGCGTGAGTCTGCTGCTTCTGGTCGCATCTGGTTAGCAGATGGGATTTATCACGCCCATGTTTTCTACCTGGCCTGACCCAGTTTCTGTGTGTCCTACCACATGCGCTCCATGTATCTTACATAATGTTATCAGGGATCATATACTACATAAGAGGCGCCAACATTATCTGTTTGGGGCGTTGCCAAGGCTGGCGGCCATTTTGAAGTGTGGGGAACGCCAACGAGTATAAATAAGGTACAGGCAAAAATAGGGTCAGCCATCTTTGATTCGCGCGTGTTCTTGCCGTGTAGTTGCCATGGCCGCCAAAACCATCAAAGATGGCGGACCCTATTTTTGGCTGTACCCTATTTATACCTCGTTGACGTTCCCTACACTTCAAAATGGCCGCCAGCCTTGGCAACAGCGCCAAACAGAGAGACGCGAACATCAAAGGCGCCGACAGAACTTTCCGCCTCTTATGTAGTATATGCTCCCTGGTGTTATGTAAAACAGAAAGTTTGTTGGTATTTATGTATTCTCGGGCAATGTAACTCACTTCCGGAGTACTGCGAGTTCTGAAACTTAGCACACCGATGTCTTACGTGCCACTGATTCCGGAAAAAGTCCTAGAACAGCACTTGTTTGAATCTAAATGCCCAAAATTTTGGATTTAATATGTCGATCACTGTGCGAAGGACGGGTTCCCTGCTTGTCCCGTTATATTGTACACTCAAATCATACATATCAGCGCTTTCTTGGAGTAATGGAAATGCTGTAACATACTGCCTTGCCCCATCATCCTACAGAATAACCAGGGGGGATGGGTATGGCTGTACAGCGTGATAGGGGCTTGTTGAGAGGAGGCTTTTCCGGATGTGGACGCAAACACGGGCTGACATCAAAGCCAGGCGCCGGAAGCAAATCGGGCCCACGTCCACTGCAATTTCTGGTAATGCGCCTGGAGTAGACTACTACTGACTCTCTCGCTAGTGGTCCAGCAGCCAGCCGCATTCCTGCACCACGCAAAAGCCAAGTCAGAAACGACCCAACAAGTAGCCAGATTGGGCCAAAACGGGCCTGAAATGTACAGAAATAACATGCCCCCAAGACACGCGCGGCCACCCTTATAAGAGACGCCCTTCGAAAGTGGAATGAAATATTCAAAGGGGGATATCTGGTTTTAATGCAAAGGATGGGAAATGAGAAGGAGGGATGTTTGAAATGGTGAGGAAATCAAGCCCCTTGCTGCACCCAGGGGCTTTACAACAAAGGCAAGGAGGCGTTGGCAGCAAATAATTTCTGGCGCCCCTGGGAATAATGGGGGGGATGAGGAGGAGAGGAGAGAGAAAAGCGGAGAGAGGAAACTTTGTTAGCACGATTCCTTCCTATTCCCACACAAATCCCATTCCAATAAGACTAGAGGAAAAGGGCCCTGAGACATTTCAACGGAGGCGGCCTTGCTCCTCCTCGATGGTGATTTACAAGCAATGCATTACCTTCCTTGTCTTATACCGTCGGGCTTCAAACACGATGCTTAAACAATGGGCCGGATAAACATTCAAAAGTTCCGGATTGGAATAAATGATCCGGTTCTGAAACGTCCACCTTGCGATATACAAATTTGCAATTATATTAACAGTGGCTTGAAAAGAGGACTGGAAAAAATATCGAAAAATGAAAGCAAAAGGGACAGAATCACACAGCGTGGAATGAAAGGTAGAAACCACTAATAACTTATTAAGCGCCCCCATTTTGAAATGCCGTGGACAGGAGGAGGCCTGCAGTTATTATTAGCTACAGTTACGCTGACCTGTGCTCATGTTTGACTCTGTCATTGTTTCGGTCCATATTTGCCTTTTCTGTGGCTTTTTAAACGTCAGAAATTACTCCAAGCTTATATTCCGATTGTATGAACAGAAATGGGAAATCGCGTCATTCGAGTAGATTTTCTCCCATTGGCCAGTGGGAAATGATGCTGACAAACCCGATAAGATAGGACAACAATGACATTGATTGTTGTCATTCTCATTTCCTGTTGCCAATGAATCTGCCTGTAAATTGACAGTGGCGGATAAATTGAACCCAGGAAACCGGAAGTTGACCATGGAACCTATATTTTGGTCATGCTGAATCCGAGTCCGAAAGCCGTTTGTCGCCATCTCTTGCAGTTTAGGTCCTGATATATGTCCACGGACAGACGGACTGACAGAGTTTTTTCGATGAGAAAAAGTCTACAAATAATGGTCCCAAAATGCGTCTGTGGTCGTAATAAAATATTAATTAATTCGTTAATCACTTTGCATTTGCCACGAATTGGCTGTTATACACTGACACTTGTTTATTTTAATTATTTCCGACGTGCGATACATTTTATTAGCTGATTTTTGTTCATTTTGTGTTTCCACCATTTATCTAATTATTATTCATCGTTTCGTAGTTAATTTCGCGACTGTTTGTTCCGCGATTATCTCGTCTTCCATATAAATGCGAGGATGCCCTGCAGGCAGAGAGTGTGCTGATGCATAGATCCCCACCTGAAGGGCACTTAAGCCTGCAACACTGTAAGAGAGGGGGCCCCCCTGCTCTTTATTCTCCAAAAGGACACCGTGTGAATGCAAAGTAAGCCTCCGCTTTGTCTGCACAGGAATACAGAGACATACAGGGTGTATCGTAACGATGTATGAAAACATGTAGGGTCTGCGCAATGCTTGCACCAAAATTTAAGACGAAAAGTGAAGGCAACATGGCTGAATCAACACTTTGTACACCAGCGAACGTGTGTGAAATCCAGCAATCAGGAAACCCGCTGACTAAACTGGACAAATCATGTCTGAAAATTGGTCTACCAAGAATGGCGATTCGTTAGGTCTGTTCCACAACGGTTTCTGCCCAATACACCCATCCCCCCCCCCTCCTCCCAAAAAAAAGGTGGGTCAGGCTTATTGGCTCTGGCACGTGTGCCTCTGGCGGTTGTTCAATCAGGTTTCTGTTGCAGGATGTGATGTTCCGTCTGACAAGAAACCGTGCCGGGCATGCACCCGAGGGACACATTCGAAGGATCCGGATGCTCCGGACTTGACCCGGAATTATTGACAAGTCGCTGGACGAAACGGAACCAATTCGGCCTCTAGCTGACCTCTCCAAAAGCCAGTAGTAATACTGAAATAGAATCTCAATTACAGCCAGATCTCCTAATGGGAAATCGCAACATTTGGTGGTCAATTTGGCAGCATTTCTAACGATAGGTATTATCTGGCGAGTTAGGCAGTAAAATGACGATGTTTTTCAATTCCATTCCTGTGCAGGCTACACCGGGTAAACACGGAGACGTTTAGCTTTGCATTTGTACTACTTTTTTTGTGTGTGTGTTTTAAAGCTGGCAGAGCTCGCGCCACTGAGAGAATAAAAACGTGGGAGCAGCAGCTGTTTCTGAACTGCGGAACGGGCAGCCAATAGAAATTGCTGGGAATGGTGGCGGCGGAAGTGGGGAGCGTTTTTCCTCGGGATAAGAATGGGGGGAAATGCATCGGGACAAACAAAAAAGAGAGAGAGAGACGGCCGGAAAGGGGGTGGGCTCGCATACTCTTTTATATCCGTCCTCTCGAGACTTTTATAGTGTTTTACTGTTGCATTAGTTTTGGGCTGCTGGTTGGAAAAGGGAAAGGCCGGACTTTTCTGAATACAAACGAGATCGCGCCAAATACTGCAGCGACTCCTGTAAAAGCAATTTGTACAATCTTACGAGATAAAGATTAGAGATCATTAGCCAAAATAATGACTTGAAAATGATACGCCACTTAAATCTTGGCTGGAAATATAACGATGGAACCCGCGGCAAATCTGCAGTTGGAGAGATTTTTCCTCCAGTGGAGTGTGTGCAGTGAGGCACGTCCTTGCTGGAGAAAGGCAGCCCCGAATCAAACTTTCTCCGCGCACTTTTTTCCAGACCACGTCTCTCTCGCCCCCAACGTTGCTAAGAAATGCCAAATGGGCCTGGCTGCGTTTGAAAGCCAGTCCCCTGGGAATGACAGGGGAGCCAGGTTTTTTGACTTTATCCGGATTGGGTCGAATCCACAAAATATTACTAGTACAGTGCTGGACATTAATTGTGTGTCGTACTTGTGGCGTCACTAGCCGATGGAGGCAAAAGAGCGAATCGAAACGATCATAAATCAAACGAAGGCCGTCGTAGGGAGGGAAAATTACGATCGAGTGAGGGTGGTCATCCGGAGGCCGCTTTCGATTCGCTCTTTTGCCGCCACTGGCTCATGGTGCCACCAGTACGGCACCATTAATGTTTAACACGGTCCATATTGTGCCAACAGAGTTTATCCTGACTGCTGAGAGCTACCCTTCCGTCTCTTCTGTGCTGCGGATCATCAACTCAACAGGATGAAAAATCGACCCCGTTTCCCACCGAGTTGATAGACCTTTTTATTCCAAAGTGTTCCCCGCTTCTGCGCAGGACTTTGCACAAGTTAGTGTCCTTTGTCAACCGGGGTCTTACGAATCCATATTGAGCAGAGAGTGTGGAACACGGCCAAGATTCTGTCTCTCTCGGAGAAGGGGGCAAGAGGGCCGGAATGAAATCCTAGGAGAAACAACTTTATGGGCATGCACTGTAGGCCTACTTACTCCGGTTTATGTACTGGGATTGTTCCGAGTGGGAGCAGCGGCCCGGACAATTAAATCCGGTCCAATTGCCCTTGTTGCCAACTTTGCAGCGTCTCTCTATTGATCCCCTTGTCCATCTGCAGACAACCCGAGTCCCTCCAATCAATCACGAACACTAGGACAGGGAATATGGCTTGTACTCGACACTGCATAGATTGCGAGCTTCATTTCGAGCTCGGCATGTCTTGTCATTGGCTGGTGCCTCCTGGCACGACACACTTTGTCTGGCAGGGTTAGTTTGTACAAGCTCAGATATCTGCAGCCCAAGCACTGCCGTGGGCTAAAAAGAAGAAGAAGAAGAAGAAGAGGAAAAAAGTGCAGTCTTCAAAGTGAGGAAGCCGCGAGGGGTTCAGAGGGGGGGGGGGGGGGTATAGTCCACATTATCAAGAGTGGATGGCGGAAGGAACGGGGGTTTGGATGCTGCCAGTTTGGGAGGCTGCCAAGGTCGGAATCAAAGTTAGCCAACAGCAATTCGACCAACCTCCTCCACCTGCCGGAGGAAAAACACTCGCCTCTTTTTTGTGCCCCCAATAATGGGGCGGGAAGGCACCATATTGAGGGGTCAGACGGTCCCAAACCCAGCAACAATCCGATAAATATTGCGGAACTCGGAGGGTAGTTAGGATAGGCCTGGTTAGATATTAGGTTAGTTATAGATTAGTTAGGTTAGGTTAGGTTAGAATAGATGAGGTTAGGTTAGATTAGGTTAGGTGAGGTTAGGTGAGGTGAGGTGAGGTTAGTTAGGATAGATTAGTAGATATTAGGGTTAGGTCATTGTTTAAAAAACCCACAAATGAGCAAACATATTAGGAAAATGATTGTCAGCAGAGACTTGAAGGCGTCGTGTTGGCAGTGCCAAGCTCTAAATCCAGGTTGATGCATCAGACAAGTATCTAAATCCGTGTCGGTCCGCGAAATTGGTTCTCTAAAAGTAAACGACATCATCAGGCATCTCAGCCTCTTTCCCTTTTCTTATCTGAAACTGCCCCCTCCTCCGCTCTCACAGCTTAAGAGTGATGTGCACCACCACTTTAACCAGAGCCGTAATTTCCTCTCGGGCTGCAATGGAAAATAAAATGGGAGGGGTGGCTGAGGAGAAGGGAATTAGGACCAGTCTTAATTTGCATGCTCCATCCTCGGATTGCTCCAGAAATCATGGAGACTCGGCACAAGTTGCGCCACTCTTTAGCGCTGTCACTTTTATCGAATTTAATTTTAAAAAACATTTGAAAATTTGCAGGGGTCGTACGCAAATGACTGCGAGTCATTCAACATGAGTGAAATGAAGGGCTAGTTTTTTCAAGGTGTCCAACGCGGCCCGCCTCGTTTTCCCATGCACCTGGTTTTATTGGAACAGTGTGGGTGGAATTGAATTGGACAAATGGAGCGAGAGAGAGAGACGGGAGGGGGATGGTGAAACGCAAGCAGGCGCTTTGTTTCACTTTTGTGCTGGGGACTGGCTGCTGCCTTGGAGCCTGAATCTGGCAGCCAGCTTTTGCAGTATGAAAAGGGAAAGGGGGGGAGGCAGCAATCAGGGGGAAAGGCCTGGCAGACATTTGCATTTTTAAGGGATTGAAGGGACGGGTTTGAATTGGGGACCTGCACGTTTGCTGGTTAAGTAATACTTCTGCTGGTTCTAATTGGTTCGACCAGGCCATTTATAATTATGTCAACCAAACGCCATTACAATAGGCTATACCCATTTAAATCCGATATCCGATAGTTTGTTTGTGGGGAGAACATTGCATGCATTCTGCGCTGTAAGTAATTGCTTCATCACATAAAAATGATCGCTGCAAGTGACTGCTTTCAGCGCAATTGCTGTTGCGGAGTACTTGCTCTAAGTAGGTGCAAAGTGGTGGAATTCTGGTTAATTAATGGCCGACTCGATTCAATGCTGTTGCATTCCCGATGAGAGATGGTCCGGAATGAAGGAAACTCGTAGTTTCCCAGAGAGCGAGTCTATGAATAGGCGCGGGTCTATGCTGCTTGCAATAGTCTATCGTAGGTCGTACTGCATGAAGCCTCCTCTCCAGAGACACTCGCAGCGAAGTTTGGCGATTCATTTTGCCCGCAGTGCAGAAAGGCTTTTGCCGAAATGTCGACATATTTTAGCTAATAAATCTTGCAAATTTACCGGATCACTGAATTCGGATGAATCCCAATGGGGGAAGGGGCGGGGGGACGGACTGAGAGTGAGTGTGGAAAGAGAAAAATTAGTAGTTCCCATGAAACTTTTCAAAACCAAACTGATTAGGTCCAGCAGACGAGAATTAATGCGAATTCGCCAAAAACATGATTTTGGACTCGCGCAGTTATTTAACAACTTTGATGGAAGGCAAAATCATTATTGGTATATTTTAACACCCAGTCTATCGTAAACTCTCGCAATTAACATTATTTTAATAAGCGTAACATTTTCGGGACGTACGTTTATTTAGTTAATGTCCTGAATATTCTCTTTATGCTGCCTGTTTTTTCTAAGCATTTGAATATTATTTTCATGATCGCAAATTTCATACCTTCTGGAACCAATTTTGTAACTTTGACCAAAACTTGCAGGTATTTTATTATCGGTAAAAAAAATTGTCCCGGTGCAGTGCGAATTTGCACGACCTCCTGTTCGGTCCTTGATTTGTTTCTGTAGGCTGTGCATAAATATCTCGAAAAAGTTACAAAAGCCTCGAAGGCATCTGACGAGTTGGCGGAAATCGAGTGCTCGCACAAGAAGTAAAGAGTCCTTCTAATCTGCGAATCGATGGAGCGCGAATCGCGTTCATAAATTTTGCAAAAAAGAAAAGGAAAAAAAAAAACTTTTCGGACTAGCTGGGGGTGTCGGGGAAAGGCCGTAAACGAAGAGAGAGGAGGTCGCATAAATATATCTCCGGGAAATAGCAGAGGATCTGATGGGAAAAGATGCTGCAGGAAATGCGCGGCCACTTTGCACATCAGCAATCTGGGGGAGGAAAAGGGTAGTCTGTCTGATACATGTCCACAGACAGACAGACAGACAGAGCGGTTCTATAATCCTTTTCTCCAAAGAGTCTAAAAAAGGACAGTTGTAGCCTCTAAGTAAATAGAGTTAATAACTCAAAGATTGGCACATCACGCGAGCGTGATTCGAGTAGACTTTCTCACATTGCCAAGGAAATTCAAATTGGAAAGCAATGACGTAGAATGTTGTCAGTCTCATACCTCGTTGGAAAATTTATAAATCATATTGACTCGACCGTGGAGGATATAATGAACCCCTGATAACCGGAAGTTGACCATGAAACTTATTTAGGGTCCTACGAATACGAATTCGAAATGTTGTTGTCGCAATATCTTGTGGGTTAGTCACTGATACATGTCCACAGACGGACGGACAGAGACTTTTATGAGAAAACCTCTAAAAGGAACATAAGAACTGCTTTGAAAATGATGGAGATTAACAGATGATAAATGGCTCCAAATTCTGATTTTTCTCCGGTGACCACAAAAATGTTGTCTGAACCTTACGAGCCACCCTGTACATTCCTCTCAAGAGTAACCCCCTTCTAATAAGAGTTAACGCCACGTAGTCGGCCATAAATCACTCCGGGCATGGAGAGTAATCCGGGAGCGACCCCGTTACTCGTCGCCAACCTTTATTCCTTCTTTAAAAAATGTGACATTATCATTAAAGCGGGGGGGACGGGCGACGAAACATATTTTAATCCAGCAGCAGCAGGCAGCATCTTCCTCCTTCCATTCTCGTCCTAATATTCTATTGTAGTGTCCCGGGGATGCCCCAGTAATGAATCCGAGGTCTCCGGAGCAGGTTTTCCATGGCCGTCCGGGGAGCACTCTCTGGAAACTTCTCCTGCCCGGAAATTCTTCCAACATTTACGAGGCCGTTACCCTGGGATAGTTAACGCCCTAGCCTTGCACAGCCTCTCTCTCTTTCTCTCTGATGCTGGACCCGGCATAACCCCTCCAGGGTCGTTATCATCCGCAGACTCGGCGCACACCTCTGGAAACCGCAACCCCTGCTCATTTCTTACTGGCCCACGGCGGTCTAGAAAGGCGCAATCACAGCTGTTGTTTACAGCCACAGGGTGACTAGCAACTCAACATTTCCCGCCCCACAAATATTCCCTAGAGACCATCCTTATCTGGGTCAGCTTGTGAGGAAGGAGAGGCGTGGGTGGCATAACCCTGCAGGAGCATCTCTCGGGAACTGCTATCTACAGGATGCCCTTCTTTCTTCGTGTTTGCGGTGCTCAACTTCTTATCGCTCAGCCTCTCGGGAGAATAATGTGTCCTTTGCCCTTCAGCAGACAGCATCTCTTAACTCAGCTGGTCCGGGATTACATGTCAATTGGCGCGCAAAATGGTTCTGATGGTTGATATAGACTCATACTAGCTGCGATACCCGGCGTTGCTCGGGAAGAAGCAAGCTGAAAAGGACAGGCAAAAAATACGTGTAATTAAGAATCATAATTAAAGGAAGGCCGGGTCGGAAGGACCGGAGAGGTTGGAGGTGTAGGAGGCGGACCACAGATGGCAGGCAAATGACGGTTGGCGTTCCAGGAGTACAGACAGACCGATCGCAAACAATTCGCCTTTATTTATATAAATTAGCAGGGGAACCGTTCTTCGCACGGGCATGGGGATTGGTAATGGTAGGGTAGGAGCGCCATCTGTGGTGGGAATAAAATTGCTGCGGATGAATACCAAACTTCGCTTTTAAAAAACAATAAAAAATCATAAATTTCTGGCATTTAGATTCAAAAAAGTTCGGTCTTTTGACTTTTCCCTCAATCGGCGGCACGTAAGACATCGGTGTGCCACGTTTCAGCCTCTCAGTAGTCTGAAAGTGGGTTAGGTACCCGAGATATACAAACAAACAGATAAACTTTCTTTATGTATATAAGATTGTGCACCTGTGCTGTGTAAATGAAATGTGTTCTCGAAGGATGACTTAACTGCCAAATGAGCAAGTCAGCCGGAAAGTTTTGCACACTTGATCCTCCAGGACAGCAGCTGGAGTGTTTTGGAAAGCCCTCTGGAGATTTTGCACCGGGCGGATTAAAATTCTTTTATATTCCAGACAATATTATGGCAAACTCTGAAACTTTCCAACTGACATGTCTCGGATTAGTGTGCATGACACTTTGCTCAGGAGTCCGAGTCAATACAGGCTGATTAAGATGTTAGTGAATTTCACAAGTGCGCAACCACAGTTCGCGCAGAATGCACTGTTGGCATTAACAATGATCGATGATAATCTAGCTGTGTAGTGTGTGTGTACTGCGCTGTGCTTATTTCCAACGCTACGTTTGGGCGAAAGCTACGTTTCCAAGGTGTGCAGTGTGACCAGGAAATGGGACACGAGGGTTCTTGTCTTCAATAAGCTGTGGGACCGGAAGTATGTGATTTTACTGTAACTGTGGGGACTATACTGTCCCCACAATTTCTCTTGTGGGGACATTTTGGGACACACTAGAACGTTACCGTTATAGTGGGGACATGTCCCCACAATTTCGATTTGCGGGGTTTCACACATGTCCATTTCTCTCAGCCTATGTTAGTTAGGGTAGGGCAGGTTAGGGCAGGTTAGTTTACACTAGCTTCGAAAAGTTGAGTTTTCAATGTCCCCATAGCTTATTGAGCGCAAGCCGTGTGGGTTGCCGCGTATGTCTATTGGCTAACTTTTTCTCACCAAACTAAACTCTTTTAGATGCGATTTGAATGGCACCCCCTCCTCGTGTCCAGAAATTCATCCCAAAGTGCTTTGGTTCAGCAGTAAACCTCCGTTCCTTCTCTCTCTCTCTCTCTCTCTCTCCCTCTAAAGGCGTTGATCCCTGGACCATTTATAAAAGCGGGGGTCCCCCTTGTGTGACGGCACTTGTCACCAGGTGGGATCAAGGGAGGTAAAAGCTGGATTAGTTACCTCACAGGGTCTGCCCCTCTCCAGCCGATCCAAACCATGGGGCTTTTGCGACCTTTTCCCGAGCCCACATTTGTTATTATTAATATTTTGTCCTCTTCTGTCACGTTTCCATTATTTGTCGGCCTGGATAAATTTGATGTCGCGGCGACCATTCGTCTCGGGAAGGGTCGGGGAAGCATGAAAAACAACACAGCTGCATCCAGACACATGTATTTTGTTCTATCCCCAGCAGCGGAACAAGGATTTATGAGGCTTTTTATTTTTCTTCTCCGGGGCGATACCACACTCTCTCTCCAGACACTTTTTGGAATCCACTGCATTTATAAGCTCATTCATAATTCGTTCTCTCTCTCCTAATCTTCCTTTCTCTTCTTTCTTTCTTTCTTTCTCTGCTGGAGGGATTTGAGTCCAGGAGGGAGACGCTAATGAGTTTTCTGTCTGGCGAAATACAGTCAAAAGCAGCGCAGCAATTTTCTTCGTCCGGATACGACGCATTACTCTCTGAGGAAGCCACGACGCTAATATACGTTTCGCAAAGAGTTGAAAGTCATAAAAATATATTAAAATACTACAAACAAGCGCATATGCACGTCGAACTAAATAAGTAATCAAATATGAAATTTCAGCGTTTGACGGATGACAGTTCATAAATTTTGCTAACAAAATTACATCTGAAAACATATCGATAATAATAAACCGGTATGCTACCACATTACACGAGGGAGCAGTTTGATTCCGCAATCACATAATTACCTGCCGATAATAACGACATGCAAATCGAAAGTAAAATATTTATAGAACGCCCTACATGTTTGCGCTGATTGCAAAATAATGTGCCAAATATTTGATACCTCGATTAAGGAAATAACAAATTTGGCGCATATTAATTGCATTTGGCCTAAAATTACCTCGCGTTTCTAATACTCATAATTTAGGTTTCAAAAGTCAACAAATTATAAAATCGTGCCAAACAAATAATTGCAGGCAATACAACAGGCCTTTTGTTCTTCCGTCGCATGTACGTAGCTCGGTAAATCGACGCATTTACCTCCGAATTAATTGCTCTGGATCAGTGGTACATTCATGAGCACTGTACCAACATTGACAATGCAGACTTGCACAATATTCGCATAGCTTTCGTGTTTGCATGGCCTTGCCAAAATTATTCAGCAAATCCTGGCTCTCCGACCATAACCCGCAGCACGTCCTCCCTCTCTGAATATTCAATCGGTGTACACACTGTACATACACGGGTACAAAGTTAGGCTGCAAACCACTAAGTGCCCGACGTGTTGCATTTATTACTGGAAAATATTTTAACGTGGTTTTCGAATTAATTTTTTTTTTTCCACATATCTTTTCATGCTTCGAGCCATTTTGTGCTTGGAGCATTAGAGAGTGTGCTGGTCATTTTTTTTCTTCTTTTGGTGGCAATGCAACCGTGTCCAGTGCACCACGCCATTACCTTTTTGTGTGTGTTCCTCGCAGGAATTCCGCCTTTTGTTGGCCGCGTTCGTCGGTGCGGAATGGAACGCAAAACCTCCTTTTCTATCTTGGACACCTAACCGACCAACATTACTGCCCCACCGGGTGTGTCCTGACCCCTTGACACATAGTCAGTCTAAAATGCCGTGCATGACCTCCAAAGCAAGCGATGTTGTCCATCAGGCAACAGATAAATGGGCCAATCACAAAGTTTCGCACACAAAATTAATGACAAATTATCCGAAAATTATTACAAGCTTGGCAGTGTGTCATCAGATTACCGCGGTTTGCGTTAGTAATCGCGCGCAAATTACATGGCGATATAACGATATGCAAATCAGGAGCAAAATGTTTATTGACTTGTTAGATTACCAGTGATTATGACGTGCTACGCTGGACTAATCTGCCGATGGTTGAGGAAGTGTCTGACTTTTTTGCGAAACTTGGGGAATATTGCTGAATTGACCATTGACAAGTCCTAGTGTGCATTTGGGAAATAACTTGCAGAATATTGGCATTGAGGTGTCTGACTTTTTGAGAAACTTTGCGAATAATTTTGCCAGAAAATATTGACAGGTTTCGTTGCATTTGATCCGAATTTGAACAGGTGGGGAGCAGCAGTTTACATTTGCGAAATAACGTGCATAATATTGGCACATCTCCTTTCATAGTACCTGTGGGCATCTGCGCAATTAGCCTCCAGGCGCCCCTTTTCATTGGCCTAACCTGCCTCACCTGAGGTATGAATAAAATTTGCGCTAGTGTGAACAAAATGGCGAGCGCTAATTGCCCATTGGATCTCATGAATGGTACGGACTGAACCTCCTGAACCATTGAAGCTGCGTCCCCAAAGACACGTTTATTTCACAGCGGAATTGCGCAAAATGCAACGTGGCATGTGGGATTAGTTAACCCAACATTTGCAATACACGGTTCATCGTAGTAATGTTTCACTATATGAAACACCTTGTATTGCCTGACACGAATCGAAACTAAATTCCAACATCGAACAAACATTTTTTGGAGGGGAAACCTAATCAGTATGAACCGGACAGGCAAATGCTTGCAAAACAATTTTTGCGGGGTGTTGGCAAAGAGGCGTCCAATTAGAGAGACAAAAATGCGCAACACCCATGATGATATGTTGACAGGAATGATTTCATTTCACTCGTATGGGTGCGGTTGCACACACACACGTGTCTGTGGGACTGGAAAAAAAAGTTTGTTCAAAAAAGCGACACGAGTAATTGATAATGCCAATGCCAGCCGAAAATATTTTGAACATTCTGTCTATGGCCTACCATTAGGTTGATGTTATATTTTTTCCTCTTTAATTGCGCTGAAAGATGCGGCAAGTTGTGATTTTTAAACTATATAGTAGAGTGTGATGATTGCGATATTTTCAGAATAATAATACTGCATGGTGCATACTTAATCAGTTTACAGCGCAATGTTTTGTGTCGGTAGGATCATGACTCGGCTCATTGCCAGAGGCGCATCGCAATATTGCGAAAACAAAATTCTCTTCAAGCGGAACTAACTAGGCCTGGCAGAATAAACAGCCTTAAAACAACACGGCTTAAACTCCATGAACTGCACCGCCTTACAAGTGCATTCTCCCCGCAGTTTGGCGAATAATTATTACGCATTAAATTTAGTCGCTCGTATACGACGCGATTTGCAAAACTTGATGCATCGACTTCAAAGATGAATAAAGTCAGTTTGAATATTCTGAGACAAATATCGCCTGTTCTCTCAGTGTCTGCCGGTGTTTTCTCGTGGTCCTGTTTGTAAAATCCACTCAACATTAGAGCTCCAAAAATCGCCAAAAAGTCTGGTCGGTTTTGATATGACAACAATACGCTGCAAGTTTTTTCGCGTGTCGCCGCAGTAGCCGCTGGAGCAACTTTCAATCCGCCAATGGCTTGCATGCTAATTAGATCTGCTCCCTCTCCCTCCATCCCCCCCCTAAAATAATTAATCACACATCTCTTGAGAGGATAATTAATCTGGCCCGCTTGGCTGCACTTGACGGGGGCCTTGTCACAACTCTTGCCCTCCAGAGAACCAGAGGGGGGCTACAGAGAGAAGAGAGAGTCTTTGCCAAAACCTCCTTCTTGCCAAAATGTCTGCCACGCTCTCACCTTGCCAGGTCAACCCTTCCATTGGTCTGTCTGCTCCCAAGATTGCACCTGAAGTTTTGCTCGTTACCACGGTAACTCATTACGCGATTCGTAAGCAAAGTTTAGGGAGGTTAAACTTTCCGGATATATGGAGCAACGTGGGGTCAAAATTAGTCGCACGTAACCCGAAGTGAGAATAATTAATGAATGACAGAAATATATAACATTTTGGAGATTTTCCGCCCACGCAGTTTCGCCCCACGGTACAATTGCGCCCCGGAATATTCGTCCCCGTAACAGTAACCCTTCTCTGTACATAAGTGATAGAACACCCGAATGCCTAAAAGGCGAATATTTAAAAGGGGGCGAAATTGCCACGGGGCGAATTGTCCGGGGGCGAAACTTCTGGGATGAAATAGATAAATACCGAAAAATTCGCAAATGACGCCAACGTGATAACACACGAATGCCTAACAGGTGAATATTTAAAAGGGGCGAAATTGTCACGGGGCGAATTGTCCGGGGGCGAAACTTCGGGGACGAAATAGATAAATACCGGAAAAAATTCGCAAAATGACGCCAACGTGATTCGAGTAGACTTTTTCTCATTGGGCAATGGGAAACGAGACTGACAAACCCGATACGATACGACACGATGCGATTCTAATTGGACAACAACGACGTTGATTGTTGTCACTCTCGCTTCCTGTTGGCAAGGAACGTAATTTAAACGGTAATGTGCCTGTAAATTGACCTTGGCGGATATAGTGAACCAGGAAAACCGGAAGTTGACCGTGGAACCTATTTTGGTCACTTTGAATCCGAATCCGAAATCCGTTTGTCTCTATCTTTTTGTCCACAGACGGACGGACGGACAGAGCAGTTTTATCAGACTTTTTGTCGATGCGAAAAAGTCTACAAATTTGGCAAATTTTGTTGCGACGCAAACTTGATGTATGATACAGGCCCTGCTGTAATGTGAGTATACAGCTCACTATTGGACCACTACATAGAGCTAGGTAAGCGCATTACCGCGACACGACCTATCGCATTTGATGTGGGGCCGGATTCACTTCTGGATTCTGCCCCCTTTGATGTCAAGCCGCGTTTGAGTGAACACCCGGAAAAACCTTGGTAAGCCTCCTGACATACGAGGCTTATACTCTCCTTAAATCGCAAAAAATATATATAACTGGCAGAAAATGTTGGAAAAATATCCGTCGTTTAAAAAAAATTATGTAGGTCGGCTATACGAGAGTCAGTGTGTCACTAGGTCGCTTGGCATCGATTGGATCGCGTCCAATCTGCACACAAAAATTCCTGCAAAAAAAGGAAGTTGGAAAAGCCCAAAATGGAGGCAGAATCCCGCGAATTCATCAGTGATGATGATAAGCGAGAGCACAGCCTTGGGAAGGGAAGATCTTGCACTATACAGGAAGCTTCGTCTGCCGAATGCAAACGACCGATTTAGATTCAAAACTACACATTTGTATTCTGGGAAGGAGGGGGGTGTCTAACACGATCCCCCACCCAACCCGCAGCACCCACAGCTAGAGGGATAGAGACGAAGATGGCGAGAGACAAGAGAGAGTAGTTGGTGGCCAAATTTGAATTCTCAACTCATTTTCAGAGAACAAGTGTTTCCGAATGGCACGACAGGTTGGAGTCCGTTTTGTTCGCATTTATATTATAATAATATTACGCTGGCCCCTTTCATCATTTCCATCCTCCCCCTGGAGGCATGATAGATGTGACACGTGCACATGTAAGCATGCAGCTGGAGTAAAATTAACTGCGTCCGGACCCCTCGGAATGAATTGTTCCCCGCTCTTGTCCTTCGCCGGACACCATACCCCCAGCGAGCGACATGTGGAGCTCTTGGGACCCATTTAATTATTGTGTTCCGGTCGGAATGACCCCCAGTGACCACCATCCCACGCGCCATTTATTTCGTCGGTCCAATCCTGGGGTAAAAACACACGGGCCGGTCTGGAACTGCGCCATTTGTCAAAAACCTCGGCTCCGTTTTTGGGGGGGCTTAAACTCTACACCTGAATCCTTCTGAATAGACCGACTCGACCGGTTCTGGACTTGTGAGGCATTCACACGAGATCCGAACCTGGATCACTTTTAAAAACCGATATGTTCTTGGTTTGGTTTAGTTTGGTTTATTAGGAAGAAGCCAAAGCAACTGTGGCTATCTGGCTGTAGAAGAAGCAAAGGTGGGACAGATGGAGAGAGAAACGAAGAGGAAGAAAGAAGAGAGGAAAGACTGGTATCTCTCTTAGTCTGTCTCCTATCCCAAAGACCTGTCCGGCTTGGGAGGCCCTACCAGTAGACGAAGCTACCGCCGGCATAGCTCTTGGGGTCACGGGAGAAACGCAAACCCCACCACCACGATAAGGTGGAGATACCATCGGGGGGATATGTTCTTGCAACTATTTCATTACGTAAAATATTGTTCAGACAGAAACGAAATGGTGGCATATCCATTGTTATTTGTTTGTTTGTTTGTTTGTGTTGCACATCCTTTTCTTTCCCTAGTGACGAAACCGAATGAAAAGTTGTGGTCAAAGTTGCGTCTTTGAAAAGATTTTTGCCCCCCATGAGACGATGACCCTTCCCTTCTCTCGAAAACTTTCTACATTACGCTTTTTTAAAAATACCTACAAAACATCTGTAAAGAAACGTAGACAAAGTTTAGGACTTTCTTCCGCAAGATCTCTATAATCTTGGATCTATACCGAGAGGTTGTGATGCAAGTTGAATTTTTGTACAGTTTTGTATAACTTGTAGTCTATTGCGTTTGTATAATTTTTGTGCGGGTTTGTACTACTAGTAGTCTATCGTGTTTGCATAATTTTTGTATAATTTTTTTCAACTTTATATTGTTTCATTTTTTAAAATATTTCTCTAATATGTTTAATTTTTGTCTACTGAATTTCTTGTATAAATTTTGTAACTTACATTTAAATGTATAATTTCTGTATACTTTCAAACGCATTGCAATAATCCCAGATGTGGGAAATGTTTCACTTCAGCTTTACCTATAAGTTAATATTCTTAATTTAATTTAATTTAATTAGTCTAACAAAGCTTTTCCTTATCGCTCGTAACAGTTACGCCTTTTTTTCTTGGAGATTTGTATAGTTTGTATATATATATTTTTTTTTCATTTTTGTCTAATTTTGTATAATTATCCCAATTGTCTAGTTTTTTTTATTAATTTTGTATGATTTCAAAAACATTTGAATAATCCCAGCTAATTATATGGGAAATGTTTTACTTGATGTAATGAGTCTATCACCTTCAGACTAGTGAATTTTGCTAATAGTCTGACAAAGCTTGTCCTTATCGCTCGGAGCAGTTGCGCCTTTTTTTCTGGAGGATTTGATCGACTTGGGCATTCAACTAACCTTACCTTTTGTATTCCCCCGAGAAGGAGGCTCCTTTCTTCCTCCTCCTCCTCCCTAGTTCCCCTCCTCCTCCTCCTCCTCCTCTTTCCTGCTCCTTGATTGGCGATTAAGCGAAGAGACGCAGGGAGCGTGTGACTCGAATGTGGAAGGGAAAGATGAGCCCCTGTTACCACCGAAGGGAGGAATTAACTCCACGGGAAATCCAATTGTGCCTCGGGGACTTATTCTCTCCCCCACCCCCCACTTTCTTCTCTGACCTAGTCACGTCAAGAGTTTAAGTGCCTGCCAAAGGCTGTCTGGGACGTCTCTCGGACGTCAAACGAGGTATGACGTTCGACGATCCGATGTGACAATTTGATGGCCGCAACCCAAAATTCAACCCGATTTCAAAAGGAAAATTTCGCAGAGTGCGGCTCGTTTCGAAAATCAATCATAATCACAAAATATCGCTGCTCTTTGTGCGTGTTTTTGATTTAATTACAGGACGACTCTTGTCAACATCACAAAACTGTTGAGCCAGCATTTCTCTCTGCATGGTGAATATTTTTTCGAATGCCTGAGGGTAGTACAGTACCGAGGCGGGTAGTTGAACCATTTCGGATTGATTGCCAGGCCTCCACCATCCGACAGGTTCTGCCTCCCACCAAATACCACCGCGGCCTATATATGCTAGGGTAGGCCGCAAAATATTTCGAGAACGAATGGTATGATTAACAAGAATTAATCGCAGCTTCGGTGAAGCTAATTAAAGTGCTCGGCAGTTGAAAATCACAAAATGAGCCTCTATAAATATCACGCGATTTTAAATGAAATTAATAATAACACGAGGAGTTTCAATAATTTTCATACGGGCAGTGAGAATATTTTCAATGAAAATAGTGTGTAATAATGATAATTATAATAATGATGACAGACCCCACAATGAGGGTTCTCTCGTTGCAAAATATTATTTTATCTCCTTTTTTCACAGGAAGACCTAAGTGATGTGTTTGTCCAGAAGTAAGATGGCCTGTAAGCCCCCCCCCCCCCCCAAATAGTGGATGGGAAATGGTTTGAAATGGGAGATAACTGTGCAACAATATTACAAAGAATATAATTTTATTAAGATGCAAAAAACCGCTGTATACCACACGACAACTTTTAACGAGCCGTTAACTTACCTTACAGTTCGGTGATTTTTAAAACGTGCTTTTTCACACACACTTTCCTCCTGTCGATCACATGGGTAAGAAATAGTTCATCTGGCGATTCGGGAGAAATAATCCTAACTCAAATCGCGACACATTCGTTGACCCGCGCTTGGGGGGTCAAACCAGATGACCCCTTAGTCCAGACAGCTCCAGCTAGTCAATCTTCATTGAGGTCACTCTCCTGTCGTCATCGAACCGACGTAATCATCACCATTCCTGCTGGATGTCGCCTATATTTTAGTCTTCCGCATGCGCATCAGGTACATACAGGGTGCTAAATAATATTCAGACAAACCTCTAGAGCACCAGAGAATCACTTAAAACTTTCCGGACCCGAGACTGTCCACATACGTCGTACCAGACGCCTCACATAGATGTCGCACCGTGATGCCACTCTCAGGGTGTGTGAGGAGTAGTGGTACTATTAGCTCGGACAAACAATATTGTTTGAATGGTATTACCACGTTATTCTAATTTCAACTCCGATCTGATTTGTTGTGGCACCAAAGCGATGGAAGTGTCGTAGGCTGTGAAGGCCACTCGAGTGATTCTGTGGCGCTCAACGTTTGCCTGTAATTGGCCACCCTGTGCACATATGTAAAAGAAGCTTACACAAGCTGATGATTGGTGCGAGAGCAGTCAAGTGTGACATCCACGTGTTGAGAAGACACGCGACCAGCTGCGGGCAGGCGCGACTCATCGCGTCCTCGTGCTGCACCGCCGCTGGGAGCTCTCCTGCAGTGTTAGTGATCCGTGACTATATAGACACACAGAGTACATAACTTGTAATCAGACCATACCATTGAGCACATGAAGGGCTACATCGGACTTGGCCATTGTCCCAAGTCGACAAGTGTAGTTGGCCGAGTCTTCTCTCCTCGCCTCTTCCAGACGAAGGATGGCCATTGTATCATTCCCATCCACACTGCAAATTGCAACAATGCTTATTGTTATTATTAACAAGATTAGCAAATCTTGCGAGCGTGATTCGAGTAGACTTTTCTCATTGCCAAGGAAACTTAAATTGTTCAAAAACGACGTTGCCCGCCTCATTTGTTGTTGCCAAGTAACGTAAAAACTAATTTCAAAGTCATGTAGACTCGACTTTGGAAGATATACGTAACTTGAAAAACCCGAAGTTGACCATGAAACCAACTTAGGATCCTCTGAACTCGAATTCGAAACCGTTTGTCCCTATCTCGTGCGGTTTATTAGGCCCTGAGTGGGTGTCCACTGACGGACGGAAGGACAGAGCCAAGATATATACTAGTATTATGGGATTCACGAGTCCTGGCCTGTTAGGCTCCTCCGCCGTCCTCCCCCCCTCTGAAGGCGACGTTGCCACACAGCTCGGGGGCGGGAAGATTTGAATTGACACGCCTGCCAGGAGGATGGGAGCGAGCACTTGGCAGCAGTGCAGTAGGGATGGGGGGACAACCAGGCCTGGAAATACGACTAACCTTTCCCTAAACTATCCCTATCCCTAACCTATCCCTTGTTAAGACCGAACCCCGCACCAATGGCTCCTACTCGCGAGAATCACGAGCATTCCAGGCCTGATTTCTTCCGCCGGTGACGTAGGGAGGAGGTGGGTGGAGCCTAACAGGCCAGGACTCGTGAATCCCATAATAGTATATACCATGGACAGAGCCGTTCTCTAAGACTTTCTTGCAGATAAAAAAGTCTAAAACTCATTATTGCAAGCAAATTTTGACACACCCTGTATTTTAGGCTAATGAATTGCCAGCAGAGTGAGGCTTTAAAATGGTATGCTGGGAAAAGTGTGCGAATAGCTGTGAAAATGTGTCGATAATCGCCACCGATCATCACTGATTGGTCCATTTGAAGAGTAATTACTAGAGTGGAGATTTTAACACATGACAACAACAACAACAAAAAATGTGTGCGTGTGCGGCTGTAAAATGGCAGTAATTCACAAAACCGCCCAACATAATTGAAAAGCTCTTCATATGTAAAAAGGCGTGGATTGGACATCATGTAATTTCGGTTTTGCGTGCGGGTCAACATAATTATGTTATACCAAGTATTCAGTCGCGATTCTGATTGTTCTATCCAGCGACCAATTTAATTAGAAGCAATAGCCAGTGCCTATGGATAGTCTCACCTGGCCCCTTCTCTCCAGTAGTTGTTCGGAGTGATGGCGTGGTCTTGCAAGTACCAGGTGGGAGAGGCGTCTGGAGATGGCTCCGAGGCCTGGCAGGTCAGCTCGACCCTTGACCCAGCCTTGTAGTATCTCTCCGACACCACCTGACCCTGCTCGTCCACCACTCGCAGCTCTGGAGCTAGACATAATGAGAAGGCCAGCGTTTAGAGAGGACCAGACACGATCGAGACTAGTTCTGGACAGCGTCTCGGCTGCGTCTTGGGTTGGGTGTATAAAAATGGCGACCGCGTTCGGACCGCGTCTAGGATCAGATTTAATCAAAGGTGGTCACCTGAATCGATGGCGACCGCGTCTCGACCACATCTGGATTGCGTCTGGATCGCGTCTAGGATCGGGTTTTAAAAAGGCCAGACGTTGTCAGCCTAATGGAGTGTATAAGCAATGGTGATCACGTCTCGACCGCGTCTGGATCGCGTCTCAATCTAGTCTCGACATCAGCGTCTAGGAACTGGTTGACTGAAAGTGCCAGACGTTGTCAGCCTAATCGAGTGTATTTAGCAAGTGACCGCGTCTCGGATAGAGTTGAATTGAAGGGCCAGACGTGGTCAGCCTAATCGAGTGTACAAACAATAACGACCGCGTCTCGAACCGCGTCTGGGATCGGGTTAAATTAAACGGCCAGACGTTGTCAGCTGAATCGAGTGTATTAACAGGGACGACCGCGTCTCTATAGCGTCTCGACCGCGTCTGTCCCTCCACCCTAAAAGAGTGACTAATAATTGTCAAGGGTTTCCAACCTGACAGTCACTCGAGTCTCATTTTGCGGACACATTTGCAAACATTTTTTCCACACTTGAGGTGAGGTGGGAGACGAATTGCAATGCAATGTTAATGCAACGAGTGCGCTTTAACCCCCTCGAGAGTATAGCCAGCATTTGCAGGCAACGGGATGTGAAAAAGCTGCAAATGCAATTTGGTCAGTGCGTACCTATAGACGCGGTCAAACCAGACAGACCCAGTTTCAAACGCATTTTAGCAAGCTGAGAAGGTGTCTTTCTCTACAGGGTGTTCATCCTAAGCGTGCCACCAGAAATGGTGGCGGTAGATGGCGCAGGTGTGAGCATTTTTGCATAAGGAACTAGGGGTCGGAAACGCACCCTCACCGAGTTACGCCCCTTTCAAGTTTGCGGCAGGCAGTGTGCAAGAGGCGTGCGGCTCTGTGAGGGTGCGTTTCCGACCCCTAGTTCCTTACGCAAAAACGCTCACACCTGCGCCCTCTATCTACCACCATCTTTTCTGGTGACACGCTTAGGATTAACACCCTGTGCGTTAACAGCTTGAGGTTTCGATCGCGGCTGAGACGCGGTTCCAAACATTCCGAGCTCCATTTTGAGCCTCGGGATGAGCCGCGACAAGTTTTGATTCGGTTCACATTCTGGCAGTTGAACTGTCAGTTTGACTCGGTCACGTCCTGCGTAGTAAAGAATTCAGAGGAATCAAAGGACTTGTGTCAAAGGATAGTGAAGCAGGGTACCCAATCTCTGGGTTAACAAACCACAGCTTCACTTGATATCCCTGCACAGAGATCGTGTATAGGAGAAGAGGAGGATTCGACAAAGGAATTCGAGTCTGGTTCACACCCCGTTGGAGCAGTCGCTCTTTGGAGATAGAGGAGAGACACTCGGCGCTTGTGTTGCGTTCCATTCCACACTGACGAACGCGGACAACAAAAGAGGGGGAATTCCCGCGAGGAATGGCCCGGAACCACCCAACAAAAAAGAGGAAGGTGGTAATGGCGATGAGGGAAGCCAGCCGGGTATACATTCCGAGCAAAAATAAACAAGATAAATGGAAGCCAGCAAAATGGACACCCGTGAAAATTAGGGTAATTATTAATCTCTCTCGTTGCCTTATCTGAATGCTACCCACTCCGGACAACAGACCGCGATAACTGAGGGCGACATAAACGCGGAGTTTGCCATGCCTCGAGGAACTTCGGAAATAATAATAATGAAAATACAGGGTGTTCCAAATTCGTGGGACTTTTTTATAAATGATATCGTCCAATAGTAGTTATTTTATGTAGCTTGTTGTGCTCCTAACCAGGTTCCCCCAATTCTATAGCAACTGCTTTATTCGACCCCCTGGATCGGGGCACAACAAGCAACACAATAATAGCTACTATCGGGCGATATCAGTTATAACAAACGTCCCACGAATTTGGAACACCATGTATATTTAATATAATATTTTGTTATATTTATATTATCTTATTTATGTCATAAATACAGGGTGTTTCAACTTTTTTGTAGGAACAGTTATCGAAAAATTGCACGCAGCTGCTACTTTGTAAGCAGTGACTTGCAAACGGTGATTTTTTGGAGGAATGGAGAATGGGGGAAAATGAGGGTCACACATCCCACCACATGGCATGTGTGACCCTCTTTTTTCCAGGCTTGACCCTCAATTTTCAGCAGGCAGCACGTATGCCACTTCAACCTACGATTCGCAGGGAATATTCCCCGTTCCTCCGAAAAATCACACTTTGCAAGTCACTGCTTACAAAGTAGCAGCTACGTGCAATTTTCCGATAACTGTTCGGACAAAAAAGTTGAGACACCTTGTATAAAATTACTGTACATAAGTGGGGTATATAATTCTAATTATACGTATACCGTAATATATAATATAATAACTTAATAAATAGTGAGAATAATAATTCTTATTGCTGTTATCGCGGCTGGTTGTCCGGAGTGGGTTGCATTCTGATAAGGATAGACCGTCTAATGTCCTTCGTCTGGACAATTTTTGAGGTACTGACCAGTGACCCTGAGGTGGACGATATGTGCTGTGGGTGGGTGGGTGGAGATCTGGCAGAGGTAGTGTCCCTCGTCCCTCCTGTTGGCGAACCTGATGGAGAGACGCCAGTTCCCTGGGTACCTGAAGGAGAGGGACACTCTCTGGTCGCTGCTGTAGGTCTGTCTTCCCACGGTCAAGAGGTCGAGGGCACCGTCCTCTGTCCGACGACGGAGCCAGGACACCTGTTAAATTGGGCAGAATATTTGGATATTTTTAAAGCCATATTGCAATATTGCATTGCTTTGAACGCACATGTACCCGCATTGAATATTCAAGAAGGGCAGGCTGCAGGATGAGCAGCTCCCGGAATTTGCTGAATAATTTTGGGCATGGTAATGCAAACACTGAAGCTATTCGAACATTGCAGTTGGGCCTTGTCAAATGTTGGCACAGTGCTCATGAATGTACCACTGATTCAAAACAATTCATTCAGCGGTAACTGCCTCTGTTTGTCGAGCTCTGCTCAGGTTTACTGATATCTCCGCACGGCTGGGTTTGCAATGTTCCCGTTTTAGCCGGAGTTAACTGCTGGACTAAAATTTTCGCTTTAAAATTATTTAAATGTTATGTACCGTCTTGTCGTGCAGCATCCCGATTCGACAGTCCAACAGAACCGTTGCACCGACTCTAACTGTGACGTTGGCCGAGGATGAGCCGTCCTCGAAGTATGGGCCGTACCGGGGGCCTTGGTGGTAGTGATGCAGGGGCGGCCCCGGGGCAGAAGTCCTTCCTTCCTTCTCTCCACCAGTCACTTCTTGCTGCTTGGATCCGACTCCTACAGATGGCCTGGCAGTCGACGACGTCATATCCGGTGACGTATGGGGCGAATCCAAGATGGACGTCTGCTGAACCTCCCACGTCATCGTAATATCTGCAAATAACAATCGGATTTAAATCATTTATTTCAATAATATCGCCCAAAATGACCCGAAAACATTTTTATTTGTTTTTAATGTATGTTACTTTCATTATTATGTCAACCTATCCATGAAAAAAGTGCCAAATTAATCAAACTAAATGCGTTGCTCCATTTGAACAAATCAGCCCACCACGAAGCATTTTGCGTCTGATTTGTATGTTAATTAACTGAGCGATTGCAAGCGCAAACTGTATGTTCCGCGCGTAATGTGATGACATATTGTTATGGTAGCAATAGTTTCCCATTTTGTAGTAGATGTTTTGTGATTGGAAAACGTGGAGTTTATCCCGACTATTTTTTTCTGTTGGCACCTTTGGCTATAAACAGGCTGTTAACCTTCCGGTTAGCCACTAATCGGCCGTTTTAATTAAACGCAGTTTAAGAGCCGCTAAGATGCAACTTGTCTCTTAACTGACAGTCAAAAAATGTCTGGTGGAGATGAGCTTGAATGTCTGTCACTAACGGGGGGGGTTAATCCATTTAAGTCTCCGATAATCAAAATGCGTTCGCTTAACCTGGTTATACACCGATTGTCTCTGTATTGATTTTATATCGCAGGCAGTGTTACCAATGGAACCTAGTCACCTGCTGTTACACTCCACACAGCCTAACAACCTTAACAAAAAAATGAGGCATGCGACCTCTGCGGTTAACCAATACACGGCAGGGTTTCAAAAGAGGATTTCTTATGTACCGCACTGTCCCCAGAAAGGGCAGAGGTCGCCGCCTACTTTTTGAGAAGTTATGCTGTGGGTAGAGGCCCACTGTAAGTGGCGTCCGATTAGCTCCATAATCAATCGCAATCCGCAGTTTAACCGGCGCTAACCTTAGGTCATCTTAACCAAAAGTTTCAGTTGCAGCAAAAGTGAGATAAGACGTTGATGTATGTCGTGAAGATTTTATATGGGGGTCAGCGAGTGGACCATCAAAATAAAAAAGGAGCAAAAAGTGTGAGTGAAACTCTCGCTGCCCTCCGGAGAACGGTGGTAAAGAGACGAAGGTTTGGGAGATAAGAGTGGAGACCCCGGCTATGACGGAATGGGGCTCAAAAGAGGTCTTATCTGGACTGCTTTTCCTCGAAAACAAGAAGAGCGTCGGCTGCGTCGAGTCTAGGCCTTGCAGATAGCAGTTGGCCCCCTCAGGGTTGTATACCCCGCGGAGCAATCCTTACTCCGGTGACGTCATGAAGATAAGAAGTGTCCTGTGGGAACCAGAGTCCCTCAGGAATAAGCCAATCGGATCAGGAGGGGAACAACACTAGTATTCCAAACAAGTACGATCCTCGGCTCGACATTTTATACCATTTGGAGCGATATTAATAGGTGCATGACTGGTCCTGAATTGTTGCAATTTCAAGGTAACGAGGCCCCTCTTTACGCCTCTCTAATCCCGCCCTCCAGTTTAACTTCCAAAATTTTCATAATGGAAAGGCGGACTCCCCTTTCCATCCAAATTCTGGTCCTAACTTGTAAGAGGAAAGTTTCCGGATTTGCATTTGGCCCGGGCTAAAATTTGTTCTCTCCACCCCCTGAAGCCTGCATGCGACCCCTTCCTTTCCCTCTCCTACTTTATATGGAAGTGTCATCTGTGTCAACAAACTTTGAGACAAACGAGAGCCCCTCCTTACTGTACACCCTTTGCCATGTTCCCCTCCAACAATCCTTGGTTCCAATGGAATTAAACAAGTACACGGTCATACTGATCAAAAATTCAGCCGGATTGAGCTCTGCCAAATTCTGCCCCTGTGCTTACTCTAAATTATTTGTATGTGCGTCAGAAATAATTGTGGCGCAAACATCTTGAAGGGCATGCAGGTGGTAGTAATTCACGCTAAAATAATACAGTACGGTACAGGACTGGTAATGGCTCCTCAGACTTATCTTGCCTCACATCAGCCTGTTTCTAAAGAGGCCTCGTTACTGTGGTGTACCGAGCATGTATCATACAGTGCAGTATTCCATTTCCTCCTAATTAGATTTCCCTCGTCCAGTCGATTCCAACAATAGTAGTTCACCTTACGAGACCTCCTTTGCCTTTACAGTATTATACAGTATTATGAGGGATTCCATGGTTACGCCTGGGACCTGCTGCGAGTGCCTGACCTTCATTCCAGTTATTTTCCTTTTTGGTCGAGAAGAGATGATCGGGAGAACCGCAAG
>KZ538648.1:0-20872 GCA_000934665.2 Catajapyx aquilonaris
CAACCCCCCCACGCTCTTCTTTTTTCCTCAATTATTCTCAACGTCATACCCACATTTTTTCATGCAGGTTCTACAGCCTTCAACATCGCAAATGCCAGCCAAGTGTAGCGTTGGAAATAAGTGGACTCACTATACAAAACAGCTGACCAGAAATCATCGATAATTCCAACCTTGCAACATCCGCGAACTGTGGTGCGCACTCGGTTTCGTGCGCAAAGCTGGATTGATTTTGCAGAGACTCCCAATAATTTTGATTGGAAGGTGTTCATCATATAATTATTATAATACCTATTAAATGAAAAATGAAAAAAAGTGAAACTCAGTTTTTAAATATTTGTCCACCTGAGTAGTGAAAACCTGGGTTCAGGTATCGACAATTTGGAAATTAATTTTGATATAAATTTTGTAGACAATATAGTTGAATATGACCATTTTTTGAGCCACATGTTGTTCAAGAACGACAATATTATTAAAATTTTTTTAGCTGCGCACAAGCATGATCGCCGAGATGATCGCACAGTGTAATATCCAATATGCAGTGTTGCCACATTGTGCAACTACCACTTATTTTTAATTAAATAATAATTTTTGTGAACAATATGGGATACAAATTGTGTGTGTGGAACGCCAACGAGGTATAAATAGGGTACAGGCAAAAATAGGGTCCGCCTTCTTTGATGATTGTGGTGGCCATGGCAACTACATGGCAAGAATCAAAGATGGCAGACCCTATTTTTGCCTGTACCCTATTTATACCTCGTTGGCGTTCCACACACTTCAAAATGGCCGCCAGCCTTGGCAACTCCCCAAACAGAGAGACGCAAAAATCGAATGTTTGCGCCTCTTATGTAGTATATGCTCCATGATTCGGTAGTGTGTAAAATGACGTCTGATTGGTGCCTAACTCGGGGTGGATCAGATTTCCAAGCAACCGCCTTGGACCTGTCCTCTTTTCACGGCTCATTTTCGGGCAGTGCCTAAAAAAGTGAGCCGGAAAACTAGTAATTAAATTCCTAACGAGGGTAGGCCAGGCGAGTGATTGATGCTCATCAGCTGGAAGCTGTGCAAGTCAGTAATCGGACCAGGGATTAGGATTAGCCCCCCACTCCATATTATAACCACCCCTTTGGCTTGGGTCTCTCATATCTATCTCTCAGGGCTCCAATACATATTTTTTGGGGGGGGAGGGAGGGGAAAGTGGGAAAAGAGGACGTCGTCGTCCATGTTTGGAAAAACAGCGTTTAGCCATATTCGGCCCGGGGTCGAATTTAGTGCTGCGAACGCGATAATGTAGCTGGGAGCTATACCGTGTTGATGGGGGCTGCGACGTGAGTGCGATATGGAATGGGAAAGTGTAAATCATCCGAGAGAGGAGGGGTGGTAGTAGGGGAGGTGGGATCAACAGCACTGGATCTACTATAATATGTGAGAGTGTGTAGACTATAGCCAAGCCTGGCTGCCAGATGCCACGGGGGAACCATCATCAGTTGGAACCCATTCATTCATGGCCTGCTGACCAATTAATCACTCTATATGATGGATTTTTTTTTGTACGAACGCAACCAAGTGCGCACCACAGTTGGCGCAGCATGCACGGTTGGCATGATCAATGGCAGTTGGCTAGCTCTGCACTTATTTCCAACGCTACGCCGAGATAAAATGGCCGACGTTTGCGACGCTGCCAAAGCTCTGGAACGAGTCTCACTGTACGTGGAAGTGTAGCCTAGTTTTTAAACATTTTCTCTACAAAAAAGTCATATACGAAACAAGTCGTTCATGATTTCTTTACGAGCACAACTGAGTGCGCACCACAGTTCGCGCAGCATGCAACGGTTGGCATTGCCAATGATAGTTGCCAAAATCTGCACTTGTTTCCAACCCTACGCCGAAACAAAATGGCCGACGTTTGCGACGTTGCCAATGCTCTGGAACGAGTCAGAGGCTATGGGTGTGTAGCATAGTTTTTATAAACATTTTCTATACAAAAAACAATGTAGAACGGCTCTGTCCGTCCGTCTGTCCGTGGACAGGTGTCAGGGCCTAAGCTGTAAGAGATGTCCACAAACGGTTTTCGGATTCGGATTCAGCGTATCCTAAATAGGTTTCATGGTGACCTGCCACTTCCGGTTTTCCTGGGCCACTCTATCCGCCAAGGTCAAGTGTAGGGCCGCGTGACCTTCGATTCCTTGGTAACCAGAAATGCGACTGACAATAACAATATGCCAGCGTTGTCCAGTTGGAATTTACTAGGCAATAAGAAAAAGTCTACCAGAATCACATTTGTTTGGCTCCTGGGGAGTAACGCTGTCAACGTTGTTGTCAGAACACACAGGCGCGCATTCCTATCCTTGTGAGGTTTTTCCAAAATTTAAAATTTAAAACTAACATAACCTAACCTAACTTACAAGGAAACACGAAATTTTGGTGAAATATATTTTTACTGTCTTTATGAGGTATTTTTCGATTTTACCCTATCCTTGTGAGGCGTGTGTTCACTATGAGGTACAGGAAAACGACCTCGTAATGACAAAATTCCTCACAAGGATAAGGAAAAACGCGTCAAAAATTCCTCACAAGGATAGCAATACACGTCCACATTGGCTGCGCGAGTGTATGTGCGCACTCGGTTGTGCTCGTAAAAAAAAGTTCATCTACAGACGATCCGCCCAATTTTTTAGGTAAAAAAATATTTAAAAATATTCATGTTTTCCATCCAGTGAGACTGATCCCAAGGATAGATGGGGAAATTTTGGAAATATACGACAGCTAATTGTGAGTTGAAAAAAAATGAAAGATGGGCAAAGGAGGAGCTAGATGGGGTAAAGTGTGTGTTGACATTATTAATAAAGTCTTCGGCAGCTTCTCTGCCTTTCGCTTTTCCAAGTTGGGTAGACAGGAGCCTGATTTGCTTGCTCTAACGCTCCAATTAACCCGGGTCTTGGGCTCCGATACTCTGGCCCGGAAACCAAATATCCGGATTAAGGAGGTAGGAGGAATGGCACGCAAAAAAATATGTATTAGAATTTGGCAGGTAGGAGATGGAATTCAAATTATAGAGAAAAAATAAATTATCTGGAGTTCTGCATGAATTCCGGATTTTAGGGATTACTTTTGTTTAATGAAGAGCGATTTGCCCATGGTTTTTTTTTATTCCTCTTGAGTACTGCTGGTTTGCGTAAAATCTGCCATTTTTTGACCAGTTTGGACATAATCCGGTTTTCAGCGATCTCCCCCGCAAAAATTTTCTGCCATTACACTATTTCACGGGGAGGGGTTGAAAATCATGGTTGGGGAATTTAACGTAGCTTGACCCTAAGCTATGTCATGCCAGTTAGCTCGATTGCAGAGAGGGTGGGGAGGGTAGTGTGGGAGGAGGGGGGTCAGAGGGGCATGAAATGAAATTAAAACCTGATCGAACCCGAACGATTAATTTAATTCCCGAGGATTAAATCTATTTGTTAGTTGGATTATCCCCCCCCCCTCTATCCCGCCTCCCCTCCCTCCACCCCCTACTACATGTCTGCGATTTTCCATTGCCCACTAATTGCCCACACGCTTCCATGTCACTTCTCGCAAAAAAAAAATCGTAAAAAAAGTTCGCAGTTAATCACTAATGACACTAATTTTTTTACTGGCGAGTCAAGAACTAAATTCATATACGGTTGTAAGTTGTCCTATTTCCAGCACTGGTGTAAAATCTCATTACTGTCATTTCGGTGCTATTTTCGATCAAAATCTTTTCACACAATATGCTCAGGAAAAAGTTATTAATACGACTATAACAGCTATTGAAAAGCCATAAAAATTATTAATAAGGCTATATCAGTTATTGAAAAGTTAGAATATTTTTATCTAGTACGTCGTAACTGTTAATATAACAGATATGCCTTAAATAACTCAGGAGAGGCTGCAACGTTGCTATAACAGATACAACATTAGGTGTTGTAACAGCTATAATACTGATGTAACAGCAGTCATTAATGCTTTATAATAGTGATAATAGGGATAATATTAATTAATTAAGAATAGTTATATTTATAACAGTTATAATATTTATAGCAGTTATGATATTTATAACAGTTGTGATATTTATAACAGTTACGATATTTATAACAGTTGCGATATTTATAACAGTTACTATATTGATAATGGCTACAATATTTATGATAGGTACGATATTTATAACAGTTACGATATTTATAACAGTTACGATATTTATAATAGTTACGATATTTATAATAGTTACGATATTTATAATAGTTACGATATTTATAACAGTTACGATATTTATAACAGTTACGATATTGATAATGGTTACGATATTTATAACAGTTACGATATTGATAATGGTTACGATATTTATAATAGTTACGATATTTATAACAGTTACAATATTGATAATGGTTACGATATTTACAACAGTTGCGATATTTATAACAGTTACGATATTTATAACTGTTGACGTGTTAATAAAACAGCTGTGCTTAAAATAACTCTGGAGAATGCAACATTGTAACAGCTAGATCAAATATGTGACTGCTGTAACAGCTATAAATGTTGCTGTAAAAGTCATTAATAAGTTATAAAAGTTATTAATGGGTGGAATATTTATTGTATAGTGATAACAGTTAACAGAACATAATTATACGCTTCAAAATAGCTCAGGAGGCTGCGGCGTTGCCACATTTAATTTCTCGTGTTGCGACAAGCATAGAGTTTATGATTGTGTTGACTGTTCTTTCTTGTGTGTATGTGTGTGAGGCCACGTAGGTTCAAATTGAGAGTCAGCACCACCCCCACATTGGCCCACCCTCCACCTAAATCCATCCAGTCCGCCAGAAAAAAAAGCGATTCCCTCTGGAGAAGAAAGACTCTTTAACTTGCAATGAGGCAACCGGACAAGGGAAAACAACCTATTTGAAGTTATATCAAAGTTTCACCCCACAAAATCTAATGCGGGCTTTTGGAAGGTGGAGGTGGGGAGGGAGGGAGGGAGGGAGGGAAGGAAGGAAGGAAGGAAGGAAGGAGGGGGGGGGGGACTGTGCCTTGTTCCCAAAGTCTGTTAGCATTCAAGCTGGCTTCTGGAAAAAAGCAGAAATGATGTTTGGAAGCCCATCAAAAACTCAGAAAAAAAAGTTTTCGTGTGTGTCACGCAGGGTGGGGCAGTCGCAAGGTAACCTGAAGCTCAAATGAGCCTCCAAGACAGGCTTCTCTTGCAGGCTAATTTGAGCTTCAGGTCTGCCACTGTGCACTAAATGAGGAGAAACAACATACAGTGTGTGTCCACTCTCATCGTATGATCCCAGCTGTAATTATATAGTAATTTTGCTCCCGAACTTTACCGCCATATTAATTGTGGCTTGTGATACGGGACTAACGTGTACACAAACACGGCCGCCAAATTACCGGAACAATGCGATAGTTTGTCCGCAATCGTGTTTAATGAATCGCACTGTTTCAATGGGGCGCTGCAAATACGTCATAAAAACCCCTCTTTTTTAAAAATCGATCCAATTAAGAGGAACAGTATAAGATATTAATTGGCGAATCTGCATATTATTATTATTACTATTATCACAGTAACCAATCAGCATCCAGGGGGGCATGTAGCTGATTGCTATTATTATAATACATGATGCAACTATTGCACGACAGGTCACATCATCCATGGGCAAAACTAGTAGTTTTAAGCCTGGGTTTGTCCGCCGTGAGTCATCAGAGATGCGTCATTTATGTGCTACGTACGGTACGCGTCCACTGCCGGAAAGTGTTGCCAAATTTGATTTCCTATATGCATCAATTGGACTTATTTTGGGGGGTGTACACTGTACATCGACTGATAACGGCTCTTTTTAAGTTTCTAGCCCATTGTTGCTACTTTTCACACCTTAGCAGCTACATTTATTTGTTTTCCTTCATCCCATGTTTGAACCTTTAGTATCAACAGAGAATGGGATTTTTTGTATGTGTGTCCAGAAGTCCATCTGCTGAAAGAAGTTTGTTTTAATGCCAGCTGACAAGGCAATATTGTGGTGGACCAGAGTTTTTTTTTTTCGGGGAGTGGGTGGGTTTGTCCAGCGAGGATTGGTTGGTGGACCGAGGGGGGTTGACCACAGAGAGGTTTGTCGGGTAGATTTTTCCCCCCTCCGTTGTTTTATTTTTTTTTGGAAAGGGCCAAGAGGGGGGTTCAGTATTGTTCCACAGCAGTAACTTTTGATACGGACTAGCCAGCGGGGGTTGGCAATACTAGAACAAAAAAAAATTATATAAAGCAGAGTTTGGTAAACATGCTTCACTCTAGGGTTCTTATGCTGTCTCATTTTTCTATGCTAGTTGAGCTTGACTCGATGTAAAACCGCAATTTTTTTTTGTACTACTGTAGTACTGTGCTCCGGATTCCAAAGCAAAAGTTGCATCCGGGATGCACGCAACTGGACTTCTCGTGTGGCAAGAGGCTCCGGATTATAAGAACGTCCGGATTATCCAATGCTTTGCGAAATGTAGCGTCGACGTCCATTATGGCGAATTCCACCAAATTTCCGTGATTTAAAATAAGCCAGCTTTAACACTAGAATACGGTACACAAGAAGAGACATTTTAACTATGATTTCTACCAGGTAACCTCGAGAGAGCTTAATTCTTCACTTTGTGTTCACACATTATTAGGGGGAAAAAACTGAAAACGGCACGAAACATGGCCAAGAATTACCAGCATTGAAAGGTAAATTCGACAGTAACTTTCTGGGTGGTTTCTGTACTTTGGTGAGAAATTTCTACTGTTTGTACTAGCGATAAGCCGAATTTAACTGTCTACTGTGGTAAAGCATGTTCTTAGCTATGTTTCTTGCTTGTCGCTTTTTTTAAAAGAATGAATGTGAACTGAGATAATTGAAGAAAAAAAACAGCTGTTCTGGCAACACGTCACGCGACGTCACACTGACGTGATTCCCAGCCAACTTTAAAACGGCATATCTCCCATTCGGTTAGGCCTAGAACAACCGGACTTTGATCCTCACGTTTCATTCCCTTCCAGCTCCACGCTCGGGCATTAATTCCGCAGTCTGCTCGCGTAAAATCCGCGTCAGAAAAACCGCTTCCCGCCTTATCAGGGGGCAACTGTGGAGCTCGTCTCCAACCCTTTAGCAAGCGAGTGTTCCACCGTGTGTTGTCCCCCGGTGCAATCTTAGAAACTGCGGGCATGCTCATGAAGCACTCCTGGAAAGGAAGGGAGAAGGAGACGCTTTGAAATGGTAAAGACCTAGAGGGAAACCGGATGAGATGGAGAGAGGATGAGACGAGTTTCCTCTTGGCCGCCTTTGTTCCTCAAACTCCTCGAGAGGAGCCTTCTCACCTTTCCCTTGCTCTGGCTCCTTCAGGATTCCCCAGGATTTTCGTGTCCTTGCGTCCATCAAGTCGAGCGAATTAGCACGTAGTTCGAGCTATATAGTCAGGTCGAGTGTAAAGGTAAAAGGGGGTGAAAGAAGGGGGGGGGGGGGTAGTGGAAAAGTCTGGGGTTTGCCAACGCAGAGTACTCGACCTCGAAACTATATAAGCGCCAACTGAGGCTTCCCTGATGGCCCCCTTTTCAGCTCGCAAAAGTTTGCACGTAAAAAAGTTTTTTTTTGCACCGTCCTCCAGTTTTTGGTTTTCATAAAATAGTCGGTTGAAGGAAACATGTACCCAGAAGTGACATCACCGCACAAATAAACCTAGTTCCTAATTTTGGCAACACTGCTTGGCCCACTCCCCAACTTGGACATAGTACGATAGGCCACTACCAGTTGGCGCATAGGCTCTTCCTCTGCACACTCCTGCCACTCTCAGAGAGAAATCGGTACTGCCTGCACGTTGGTGATGAGTCACTTCGCAGACAAAGTCCACCAGGGCGCTATCTTAATTGTTGAACGAGGAAAGTGAAAGCTATGGTAACTACTACCTAGGTGATGAGTCAATTTGTTTACGGTGGATTGTGAAAATGGCAACGCCGCACTTTTAACCGGCCGTTTAGGACTGTTGGTGACTTGGTGCAACCGGTTCGGTTTCTGACCAACTTTTTTTTCTTGTTTTAGGAACCGGGCTTAGGTGTGGTTCGTATAGTTCTCTCTCTCTCTCTCTCTCTCTCTCTCTCTCTCTCTCTCTCTCTCTCTCTCTCTCTCTCTGTGCTCTGGGTGGTCGAAGGCAAGGTAATGAAGGCGTTAAATCAGAAGGATGGCAGGTGGAAGCGTCGAGAGCGCCCCGGGAGAGCACCACGCTTCATTCCCTTCGCCCCGAGACTTCTCTCCCCCTCTCCCCATTTGTCCTGCCTTGCCTGACGTTGGGGGTGTAAAAGGGGTGGTGGTGGAAGGATGTGGGGGTTGCGTCTCCCCCCAAAAAAGTTGGGCCAGAAATCCCCAATGAGGAATCACCAATTTGGTCCAGGAAAATTCATACCTGCTGGTCTATAGTCGAGAAGTTGGCATCCTTGGTCGTAGGATCGAATAACAGTAGCTGAAATATTTGGAGTAACTGCTACTATAATAGCAGTGAGCAACTAGCAGTTCTCGGAGTAACTGCTACTATAATAGCAGTGAGCAACTAGCAGTCCTCGGAGTAAGCTGCTATTAAGAACAGTTAACGAATATCAGTTCTTCTATCTATAGAGTAACTGCTGTTGATAGTAGTAGTAATTGCATAGCCGTTCTTGAAGAAAACTGTTACCGAAAGCAGTTAACGAATAGCAGTTCTTCTATCTCTAGAATAACTGCTGTTAATAGTAGTAAAATCACAGCAGTTCTTGAAGCAAACTCTTACCAAAAGCAGTTAACGAATGGCAGTTCTAGTAGCTATACAGGGTGGACCAACTTCAAGTGTCGTTTTATAACGGCTATTAATAGAAGCGCTTTACGATTGACGTAGCAGCGACGTGTAAAATGACCCACTTCGGCGCCATCGAAAATATTAGCTGCCAATTAGCTGCCCTATTGGCAGCTAATATTTTCGATGGCACCGAAGTGGGACATTTTACACGTCGCTGCTACGTCATCGCAAAATCATTGCTATTAATCGCCGTTATAAAACGACACTTGAAGTTGCTCCACCCCTCGCTCCACCCCTGTACAATAACTTCCATTGATAGAAGTGAGATAATAGCAGTTCTTTGAACAAGATACTATTAAGAGCAGTTAACTAATAGCAGATCTTGTAGCGGTTACAGAGTAGCTGCTATTTAAAGCAGTTAGGGAATAGCAGTAATTGGAACCAGATGCCATTAAAAGCAGGTAACGCGTAGCTGTTCTCGGAGCTGTTACAGAGTAGCTGTATTTAGAACAGCGACTATCAGTTATTGGAACAAGCTGTTATTAAGAGAAGTTAACGCTTAGCAGTTCTTGGAGGTATTACAGAGCAGCTGCTATTTAGGAAATTTAGCGAATAGCAGTCCTTGAAACAAGCTCCTATTAAAAGCAATTAACGCTTAGAAGTTCTTGGAGCTGTTACAAAGTAGCTGCTATTTTGAACATATAGCAACTAGCAGTTCTTGGAGCGTATATGTATAGGCTGGTTTCTGGAGGCGACAAAGACGGATGGTCGTCGTCTATGTGTGCTCCAGCGTGACAGGGATATTTGGTATGGTGGTTGGTGGGCGTCGGAGGGTGGGGGCGTCGGAGGGTTGAAGGCGCGGTGGCATATGAGAATCACTTTGATCGGAAGCAGGGAGTCATGAATGGATGCGATTTTCCACTCCATTGCTGCTGTAAGGGGGAGCAGAGGTTGGCGAGCAAAAGAGCCCACCAGACCCAACCAAAGAAGTCTTCTGCTGGTGGGTGGAGGGTGGGGTTGGATCCAGGGGGAGCTTACAACCCACCCACCCACCCACCCACAGCCGCAGGATCGCAAAAATTTCTGCTGACTTGTTGGGACAAATATCTCATCATTTGCATGGAAAAGAAGAGCCCCCTCAGTATATAGCTGGGCGAGCTGAAAATGTAATTTTGGCAACACTGGTAGTCACGTGATGTCAATGGTCCAATAGCAGCACTTTCCGATTCGATGAGTGTGACCAGCCAATGCTAAATATTAAAAAATTCGGGGGCAAAAACCGTGTCTAATATTGGATTTAAAATTTTGATGCCATCTTGGAGGAGTTGAGAATCCAATATTTTCCAAGTCAGCACCCTTTTTGCCATTGGACCGACTTTTCCTCCCCTCCTTCCCCCACCCACCCGCCCACCCACCACTCCCTGAAAGTATACTTGATTAATATTCCTACCACATTCGTTAATCGATTAGTAAGGCCTGGGAGTGGCTCCGAACAAATCAGGGCTCTGGACGGAAGAGTGATTTGGGAGCCATTTCTCCAAACTTTGAGAGATATTGTCGCAAGGAACCGGGGGAGAGGCTGGGGGGTTTGGTTGGGTGGGGTAAGGGGGAGGGGGGGTGGTAAAGGAAAGGAAAGGAAGGAAGGAAGGAAGGAAGCAGGAAAAGGAAGTTGGTGGTGGAGACAAATTAACCCAAAATTCCCGATTGATTAAATCTGAAAGCGGTCCTGATTGAAGCACACTTTTTTTTCCTTCTTATTCAATTCGGTCCACCAGGACATGCTGGTCTCAATAGAAGCTACTTCGCGAGCTGCTACGCTTTCACTGCTATAAATAGCGTACTCTATAGCCACAGGAACTGCCTTTAACAGCAGCTACTTCAAACGGTTCGAAAGCGGCTATTCTTCACTGGTATAAATAGCAGTTATAATGTAGCTGCAAAACTGCTGTTTGTTAACTGCTTGTAATAGCAGTTACTCTGTCGCTACAAAAACCTGCTGTTCATAGCAACTATGTTGTACGCTCCAAGAGCTGCTGTTTCAAGTGCCGTTTTCATCACTCATAGCTACAAGAACTGTTTTTAACAGCAGCTACTTCATACGTTTCAAGAGCTGCTTTGCTTTCACTTCTATAAATAGCAGTCACAATATAACTGCAAAACTGCTCTTTGTTAACTGCTTTTAATAACAGCTTGCTCCAAGAACTGCTATTTGTTCACTGCTTGTAATAGCAGTTACTCTGTTGCTACAAAAACTGCTGTTCATAGCAAACTACGCTGTATGCTTCAAGAGCTGCTGTTTCAAGTGCTGTTTTCACTTCATAGTTACAAGAACTGCTTTTAACTGCAGCTACTTCATACGTTTCAAGAGCTGCTGTGCTTTCACTGCTGTAAATAGCGGTTACCATATAACTGCAAAACTGCTGTTTGTTAACTGCGTTTCATAATAACTTGCTCCAAGAACTGCTATTTGCTCGATGCTTGTAATAGCGGTTACTATACAGTATAGCTACAAGAACTGATATTCGTTAACTGCTCTTAATAGCAGTTTGGTCGTGCAGTGTTGGTCATATATCGAGGCAACCGCCAGCGACATTATCCGAAGCGGCAGAAGAAGGAATCTTGCTCGCCCGGCTTGTACGTAATACGTATGCTTATCTTCCATTCCTTCTTCTGCCGCTTCGGAAAATGTCGCTGGCGGTTGCCTCGATATATGACCAACACTGTACAGTGTACACTGCCCAAGTCTACGTTTGGTGGATCGTCTAGCAAATATATTCGAAAAAGAAGGCAATAATCAGGGTGGAATTATTAGAACAAAGCCAATCACGACCTGCGACGTCATGGCCAATCGTGGCGCTCAGGACGTGACCCTGGAATATCGATATATCGATACTTGGACAAGCGCTTCCGCCTAGCTGCTATGCTTCTTTTTTCTGCTTATTCCGGAGCTTATCTCCGGATTAAAGCTGGTTCCTTGATTCCCTGTGTGTGCGGTAATGAAAATCCGGATTGAAGCCCAGCAATTAGGCCTATCATGGGCGACCTTGACGACTGCCGAATTTGCATTTGGCGGTGGTTTCTGCTGAAGGGAGAGTCGCAGCAATTCTCTCTCTTTCCCCCTCCCCGCTCCTCCTTTCCCCCATCTGGGATTCAAAGAGCATCTTTCCCGCTAGCGTAATCGGCATTAAGAATGAGATTAATCCACCGCGCTCGCTCTTATTAGCCGTGGCCCGGACTCATCCGAGAAGCAATTTCAAGCCCCGAATCCCGGAAAAGGGAAGCTGGGAATCCGGAGTTAGGTGAAGGGAAAGGGAGGAGGAGGAGGAGGAGGAAGGAAAAGCTGGGGAGCGAGAACAGGGCCCAGAAACCCGGAACGACGACGCGAGGGTCGAACCCAGGACTTCATTTCCTCCGGGCCCGACTTGCCTTCCGGATTAATCGCCTTATAGCTATGTACCAGACAACCAAGCGAAAAGACCTGGTTTTTATCATGTACGCTAACAACAACAACGACAGCAACAGCAGAAATGGCTGTGCCTCTGTTTGTCCGGGGTGAGTCATCTCAGCTCACATAGGTGGTAGTAGTGTGCAGAGAGGTAGGATGCGCCATCTGCGACAGAAATATGCAACTATGTGAACTGATGCTGTGGCGCCATCTCTGTGAGGAATATGGTACTACGTGGCGTTTTGCCAAATTCTGACTCTCCGATCACCAAATTAATATCGTTTTAGATTAATAATTGATCTAAAAATGAGGCTTCATCTCGTGCTAACTAACAATGCAGTGGGACTAAAAATGGACCCTTGATTAGCAACAGTAATTAGCCTGGTGGCGGTGCAACATTAAGAGGCATCACCATAAATAGTCCAGGCTGGTTCAACAATCGAGATCCATTGAAGTTGACACCGGCCCTTTAATTATCAAAAATAACATCAAACCCAGTGGGTGATTGCATCTAATTGATTCATAGCCAGCCTCAAATGGTAACATTAGATCCACGCACAAAAGTTATTTTTATACGCAATTTGTTAATTTTGCAAAAAAATTTTGCAGATAGCGATTGGAATATTTTTGGGGCCTTCCACTTTTGGGAATTGGCGAGGGGCATTCAATACTTTTAATGGAGTGGTTAATGAGCTGCAGTGTCCACACACATCCTCATTGAAAATATTGCACCAGTCCCTAACAAACATCAATGTCACTTGCAAAAAAAAAAGTGCGTTTTAAATATGTTTTTATAAACGGGACGAATATAGGGGTTGAGAGCTCTTCACACACACACAAAAAAAACTGAACACAGCTTTTTAAAACCCAAGTGTTGTTTTATGCCAGGTTTTTCATACATGTCTCTCTCTATTAGTGCATGGAAACGTGGCCTTAATTAGACTGATAGTGGCGATCCACCCCCTAAATTATGAGCATGTGTACAGGAATAACTAGAATCTGAAACAAGCTCCATATCATTATTCGCTACGGGTTAAAAAAAAATCTGCTGGACGTTTATCAGCCTGGGAACAAACCTCCAAAAAAAAAATCTGCTAGTTTTTTTTCCCTCCAGCAGCATTGTAAACTCGTATTTATTGCCGCGGACTCTCCCCCCCTCCCCCCCTCATTCCCCCCCTCTTTTTAGCCCGTCCATTAAGCTTTACAAGTCATGCGCACTTGAGCAAATAATTGCTTCATGAATGTTTTTCACGCTAGAAAGTAGCCTAACCGACCAAATAAGTTGCTTTCATTGTTAGCGGCAGGGGATGGTCCGCTTTTGACCGTCGCGATTTTTTTTGCGGGGTCTGATATGCAAAAAATATAATACTGTATTGTGTCAATACATAACAAGTCTAATTTAGCTGAGAAATTAACTGCAAATTAAATCACCACCATTTCTTAAAAACGGTTGATTTTTCGTCTGAATCATCTTAAATCAAATCGGGGGCATAAACGCAATTAAATCCGCCTCGACTCACATTAAAATCTGATGCACCAAATTTTGGAAGCTGTTTTGGCCCCATTCTCCATTCCCGCTTTACGATAGCCCCCACAGTAATATCTGCGCGTTGTCCTAATTACGATGCGATAATCTGATTGCAAGATTATTATTTGAGAACCGTAGTAGTTAGACATGGCATGATAATCCGGTTTTATGGCGCAATTGCATTAGCGGTAATTCCTGTACTAACAAGCTGAGCAGTAGCGAAGTGCGAACAAGTAAAATATGTAATTACTCCCCCCCCACGCTTTTTGCATTACGCCAACACTGGCATTGAGATGTAAATGTTCACTTCGGTCCAAACTGCCCGTTTTGTTTAATTTTTCATGATGCCATTTTTTTTCGTCCTTTCAATTAATGCATAGAGCTGTGTAGTGCACTTCAATTATTGCAAATTTTCTGTGATTTTCAGCCATGGAGATGTCTATGATTGAATGTTTGTGCCCCCGACTCTAAAAGCCTTAAGGGAAATAGCAAACAGTTTTTAAGCCTAAAAAGAGTAATGGTTGCACTTGTATTTGCACAGTTAGTTGATGCATTAGCCTGCTTTTTCATATAAAGTATTTATTTGCAAATATTCGAGCCTAATGGGTAAAGTGGAGGAATTGCCAAAAGGGGACCCCCGGTTTAAAAGAGTAGAGCCAAAGCTTAATGCGACATTTTGTGCCCATTTAATTATTTTATAATGTATTACTTTGCAGGTCAGTTGTTACGTCAAACGTAATTAAGCAATTGAGACTTCTGATACGTTCTACATGTCAATGCTGCAACGTCCATTAACGATGACATTTTTTGGGTGGTTAGGTTAGGTTAGGATGGGTTAGGATAGGTTAGGATAGGTTAAGAGAGGTTAGTTTTGGTTTCGTTTGGTTAGAGGTGAGGTTAGGTTAGGTTAGAGAAACCGGCTTGAAGTCTGAACATACTGGAGACAACCAGGCCAACAAGTTTCCGTAGATGCGCATCATGGCGCAGAATCCTGAAGGTAATTCCTCTCTCACCATCCCCAGCATCCCCCTGTGGACCACCCAATTAGCTCCTGAGGCCATCTCCCTCGGGCAAGAGAGATTCATAACAGCCGCGAAACCGATTTACTGCAGCTATCCCCGCGCTTTGCTGCCTCATTCCGGGCTTGTTGGAATAGGGTGTATTTATCGCAAGTGTTGTGAAGATGGGTTATATGCAATGGAAGGGGGGGGGGGTAGTACTACAGGGGGGTGAGAAATAAATCATTCCTGTTTTGTAATATTTCGATAACGGGTTGGGGTTGGGGGCAACCGCGCTCACTGAAGCGATAAATCACAAGGAAGGGAGAGGCTATGGGGGTATATTCCTCGTCAATAAAACCCTGCCAACGAGGCCTTCCTTGGATTACTTTTTATGTAGTTGTAAAAGCGTGGCATTATTTCATGCAAATAAACACCCGGGAAAAAGCAATTTATCACAGTCTTCCTCTCCCCTATACCCAAAACCTTCCAATCTCGGTTAGTTGAGTCCGAGTTGGTGCAAAAGCGGATCGTCATCGTCGCAATTTGTTAGAAGCAAATGAAAGATAATTTTCGGCGGAGAGAATGATTGCGGAGGCGCCCACGCAAAAAAAAAAATGTGGAAGGGAGGAATTTGCTGGATGAAAAATGTGGCAACGTTGCCCTTTGAGGGTACCAGACGATTTGTGTGTTTAAAGAGACGCACTCTGGCCAATTGCATTTTTTTCCACAAAATAAAGACAGTGAAATTTATGGTAATGAGAGCCACGTTTTGTGCATTACGATTAATTAATCTGAAGGAATATCACTCTCAGTAATTAGCACAATTATGACGTTTTAGGATGCCCAGTTGTATAGCCTTCAATGTTTTGACGGGAAACACTGCTGCAATTAATACGTGCACGTGGTCATTGCGGCATTGCATGTTTGTTAATTTGGTATGATAATGGCAGCAAAACTGTTAACACGAGTTGTCACTAATAACGATATAATTGCGCAACTTGCACCATAAATTAAACGCTCTTGTTAGTAGTACGTCCAGTTGTTTTGCTTGGAAACAAACAAGTGGATACAACCTACGACACTTCCATCGTCGTTTAAATGAAATAATTTTGCAAGTGCATCCGATTGCCCTTGGCACGTACCAGTAGTTGATGAGAACTAATGATATTCCACCGAGATGAAAGTTGGGTTAGCAGGTTGCGTCGATGGGGAGTGACAGGTGGATACCACTTTTCAGTCGGTGTTCGACAGGCGTAACGGAAGCTGCATGGCGCCGGACAAATGCCACTCTCTCCATGTGTCTACCCCCCAAAATAGCCCCACGGTGGCAGTTAGATCTGTTTCCACTCATACTCCACTAAACACACATCCCCATACGCACAATATCCGATCCATATACAGCATCAATATCTGGCTAGAGTTCTCTGAATCGACTTTTTCTCATTAAAAAAGGGTCTTATACGAATAGAACGGCTGTCCGTCCGTCTGTGGACATGTATCAGGGCCTACACCGCAATAGTTATTATGTTAAGGTCGAGTCTACATGATTTAGAATTTTTTTAAAGGTTACTTGGCAACAATAAATAAGACTAACAACATTCTATGCCATTGTTGTCTGAATTTCATTGGCAATGAGAAAAAAAGTCTACTCGAATCACGCTTTGCAAATCTTATTTACATGTTAATGTTTCAATTTTGCCCCCCAATTTTATAGTAGAGGTCAAATGAACCTCCGAGCAAATTAAAATCTCTAGGGCTAATCCAAGAGCCCCACTGATGAAAACCTGCCCCCAAACTTTTTATCTCCGATAGCATGTGCAGGAGAGATTGATGCCAGCGAGAACTTTTTTTCCTCTCTCTTTTTTATATTCCACGTGCAGACGGATTAGAGAAGAAGTCAATCTAAGTCACACGTCTCTCACACCTATCTAAAGAAATGAATTAGGGGTGACAAACTCTGTCCGGGTCCTTCTCCCAGTTCCAGATGACGTCTTCATCTCGGTTGAAAAGGGGTCTCTCTCTCTCTCTCTTTCTTAAGACACCTCCACGTACTTCCGGAATTTTTTTTCCGCCCAAAAATTTTTAGTAGAGAGAGAGAAAAAAATGTCCTGAGGGAGGGTAGTAAGAGAAGAGCACTCCCATTTGGGTTCTGTGATTGAATCATCCGACTTTTGTGGCTTTCCACCCGACTTCTTCTCCCCCCCCTGCTTCCTTCTCATTTGTGGAATTAGGCGGCTTTTGCCTCTTCTGCCAACATGCAGATTGAAGTGCCGAGAGAGGGAAAGGGAAAGGCCTCATCAAAATGATGAAGGCTTGTCCATGCGATGAAAAGAACCCTGGTTGCTTGAAGAAGAAGAAGAAGAAGACGCCCTGAAAGAAAAAAAAAACTGACGAATCGCAGGAGCCGAGAAGCATTTACTCGGAATGTCAATATCTAAATACGTACTCTGGCGGGTCGAAAAGAGGATCCGTGACAAGAAGAGAGAAAAAGGTGGAGCTTTCTCCTCCTCCTTTCACATCCAAACCACCCCACTTTTTTTTAAACCCCTTCCCCAAACCTTGCCATCTTCAATATCCCCACAGGTCCAATCTGCCCCCACCAAAAGTGGAACCTTTCGCTGCAAAATCGGGCATCAAATCAAGTTTACAACCCCCCTTTTTTTCACGCCTTCTCCCTGAGCTGAATCCGACGAAAATTCCGTCCCAAGGAGAAACGCCATATCTTCTGGCTTCGGAGATAGGTCGTTTATCCTTGGGACCGGAATTTTTTGTCTGATTTCGTCGGTTTTTATAGATAGGGCAGATGGTGCCTATTAGACTATTAGCCCTATTAGCCCTATTAGCGAACAATGTAACAGGCCCAGTAACTCATTCTCTCGTTTAAGAAGAAGAAGAAAAAGATGGAGAAAGAAGCTTGAAAGGTCAGGGCGGGTTGTGGGCAAGCAGTGACTGGTCTCCAGCATTCCGAGGGGGGCAAACCAAAACAAATGGCTTTTAATATGGGCCCAGAAAATTCCTGGATACGACTCCGGACGACGGTCTTTTCCGGGGCCCAGGGAAAGAGGGAGAGAGAGAGAAAAAGACATTGCCTTTTTTTCCTCCCCGTTTGCTCTTAAAAGGAGAAGGAAAAGGAAAAAGAAGAGGAAAAGAAGTAAAGGAAAAAAAGGTCTTTCCCCGCGGGTGATATTTTGCTGCAAGGGACATCTGGTCTCTTGCGAGGACCTTTTATACTCGACCCGGATAAAAAAAAGGGGGAAGAATACGGAGCCAGTAATGCCAACCTGACCAGAATATCGAAACTCACTTGCTAATTGATTCTTTTCATCGAATGTATAGTTAGTATTGTCTCTGTAAAAAAAAAAATCGAGAGAAAACTTCACTTATTTTTTGAGCGAATGTCACCTTGTAAAAATTTACTTTCACTCAAATCCAGTGGAAAAACAGCTATTAGGTATGTCTAAAAAAAATCGAGCAAAACATTAGCTCAAAAAATGAGAAATTCCGCCAAATGATATTTTTGAGTGAATTTCACTCTGCAAAGATTTGCTTTAACTCAAATTGAGTGGAAAAACAGCTATTATTATCTCTAAAAACATTCGAGCAAAACATTCACTCAAAAAAATGAGAAATTTCGCCAAATGCTACGTTTGAATTAATTTCACTCTGCAAACTCAAATTGAGTGGAAAAGCACTCGAATTTAAAAAAAGAGTGTACCAAGATTGTATAATTAGGAGCATTAAAAATTCAAGTGTTTGCTCTACTTTACAATGTTCATGACCTGGTTTTCACTCTAGATTTTCGCAAACGACATTAGCGCCAATGACAAATGAGGGGGCAGGTTAGTAGTGTCGTAACTGGAGGAAGATTGATCAACCCTGAACTATTTATATACCCGGAATACTATCAGGGAATAATACAGGGTGGCACAACAATACATAACACTGTTTAGAAATGAAGGTCTTGGGAGAGAAACATGTTAACCGACTATGTTTTTTCTCCCGATTCTATTGAGCTGACAGAAAAAAATATGTCTGAACAGTCACGAGATCTGAAGCGAAACCATAAATTCAGTTTGGCACGATAAAATCCTACCGCAATTTTTCCCTTATTGCGAATTTTCCTCGCTTGATCCTCTTTTGTAATTGGAATACGAACAGGATTTTTTCCTTATAAGATAATGGACAGGTAGTTGAATTCGCATCAATCGCTAAAAAAAATTAGAGCGTTGAGTGTTTTTTTTTTTGCTGAATCACATACAAAAAAAAATCTGCAAGCAAAGCTCTGCAGTCTCATTCCGCATCACCGCAGCGTCCAGGTGCGGTCTGGTCCTTTTAATTTATTTCGGATTAGCTCGTATCTGTTTCTGAACGATTTGGACCCACAAAATCCCCTCCTCCACCCCCCTTTTCCCCTATCCCGTAACATTTCTCCTAAAAGTTTAGATATTATTTCTTGGCCAGAAGCTATCAACAAAAGTGGCGAAAAGTTTCCGAACTTATTTTTTTTAGCTGGTGACTAATGGCTCTCTTGGTGATGTCATGTAGACATTACAGAAACGCGGATAAAGTGTAGCAATTAAAATAACTACTCATCAATAAAAGTAGATGAATTTTTAACGAACGAGTGCGCACCACAGTTCGCGCACCGTGTAGGGTTGGAATTAATAATAATAATAATTTGTACCCCGTGCCATAGGCCCTCTTAGGGGGGTGGGATACCACCACATTTTTTTCTGGAACTCTTACTTTCGTTTTTACTTCTCTTATATGGGGATGGGATAGGGACGAAAGGAAGCGGCTGTGGCCTATAATTACGGACACAACCCCGGAATTTTCCTGGTGAGACCATGGAAAACCACAGGGTCGGCGGCCCCCGGGATTCGAACCCAGGACCTCCCGATTAGCAGTCGGATACCATATCCCCTCCGCTACCACTGCTTCGGTTGTAGGGTTGGAATTATCAATGATCGTGGTTACTGCCCTTATTTCCAACGCTACTCTTAAAGTGGCAGTATAGTTTGCACCTTTAATTGCCCGTGTCTTCTTTTTTTTTCTCACGTCGTTTTGGGCAACAGCCACTTAAGAGGACACCCTCCCAAGAGTGGTCTCCTGGAAAATTCTCAGACCTCAAGCTTTACCCCTGCATCTCACGCACACTTTCTTCTTCTTCCACATCCCCCACCCCCTTTCTTCCACCCCCACCCACCAGACACTCCAACCCATCCCATTGCAATAAAAATCCGAGTCGAGAGCTGCGGTGCGGAAAACACAAACATCCGATCTAATTAAATAGTTCCAACGCCTGGAGAGGGGGAGGTCTAGAGATGGAGGAGGAGAGAAAAAAAAGAGAACGTAATCTCCTTTTTTCAAAGAGTTCCAGATATAAAAAAAGAGAGGAAAGAAGAGTGGTACAACTGAAAAACGAAACACAAGCCGAAAAAAGGAATTGGCCAGTAAGGAATATGCTTGGGTTTTCTTCTGATACTTCCCCCGCATATTTCTTTTTTTAAATACTCGTGGGACGAATTGGATCTTCGTTTCGGGTTTTTTTTTGGGTGCATTTGCCAAATAGAAATAACTCCTATGCGCAATTCGGATGGAATTGCACTTTTTTTTATAAAAAAAATTACTGGCGTGTAATTTTCTGTAATGGACGACCTTGTGTTTTGGGTGGGAAATAAATTCGATACAAATTCACTGCCTAATATTTACAAAGTTGTAAATATTAGGCAGTGAATTTGTATGGCTTATTAGTTCTAATAAGCCATACGTTGCTACAAAATAAGCTCAATTTGATATTACTGCTACAGTGTTGTAAGTATGTAGTAAAATTTGGCCACCACTTTCGACAGCTGCTTTCAGCTCCCATTTGACTCGGACAAAAATAATGTCGCGTCAGTAGTTGGATAGATTTCGACGTAAGAAGATGGGGGCCAAGACGTGTACTGCATACATTGCCATTGCCACGTAAGTTATGATAATTACACATGCTTCATTGTTGGCAAAAGTTCCTGCATGTTCAGACAGTAATACTTTAGAGCAGCACTTTAGCGACCGAAATTATGCAAGTCCGGTCCAACAATTCGAAGGGGGGGGGGGGGG
>KZ538648.1:21096-49851 GCA_000934665.2 Catajapyx aquilonaris
GGGGGGGGGGGGGTTAGAAGTAAGGGAGATGGGGGAGGGGGGCAAAAGAATGTGTCGGGGGATTCTTTAGTGCGGTGTTGGTGCCCCCGGACTCAAACTCTACCCTTTTCCGCACCTTGTTAAGTTTCAGGAGTACCTTCAGATTGAGAACATGGGCATTCCCTTTCCCTCCCCTAGTTTTGCCAGAAAGAAAAAAGAAGGGTTAAAGTGGAGAAAGGGGAAGGAGGAAGAGAATAACAGGCCACGAGATGAATCTCATATTTTTTCTTTGGAAGCCATCTTTGCTGGGGGCTCCTCCATTTCCACTTTCAAGTGCCCCTGTGTCCGTTTATGTACAGGGTGTGTCCGAGGGTTCCTCTGTTTGTCCGGGGTGAGTCATCATCAGGTGCACGACCCTGAGAGTGGCAGTGTACGTCATCTATGATCATGTCACTTACGACAGTAGGCGCCACGACTTTAACCCTGGTAAGCTTGTCCGACTTAATGAAACACCCTGTGCACTACCACCCTCTTCCTCCTTCCCCTACTTCCTTAGTGCAAATAGTAGGGGTGGAGGAGAAGGGGGAAGAAGAAGCCTCTTCAAAATGGAGGGAACATGAAAACTGCATTATACAATCCAAGACAATGCTCTTAGGCCCCCGAATGAGTTATCGCCCTCACAAAGCTCAAGATGTTAACGCGTATGCAGGCTTGGAGAAGGTAACCATGGTGTTATGCAAAAAAAAAGAAGTCAAGGCCTCTATATTAATTTTTTTAAATGGGCGCAACCGAGTGCGCAACACAGTTCGCGCAAATTGTTTCCAACATTAAGCTAGAGGGTGTTACAATATGGCGGAATTTTTCGACGTTGCCAAGGCACTGAGGCTACCATGAGAAGTAAGCGTTGTCGGAACAATGGGCTTGCGCGAATGTGGGTGCGCACTCGGTTGCGTTCGTTACAAAAAAAAAATCATATGTAGTAACAAGGAGAATCACATCATGTAATCCTGTAATACTGAAATAATTTTGTCTGTTGAATTAAAATGCACTGTACTGCTTCACTTGAAAGGCCTGCTGTCATTGAGCGATATGAAGTACTGGAATGTACAGTACTTGTTTTTTTCAGTTTCCCTCGCTTCCGATAATAACATTCTTTGCCAATTTTTCGCAACAAGTACACTGTACAACCTTGGCGCAATCATCCTCCAATATTGTTACAGTTGATAGCCTATATGTCCACTATAATTGTGTTTAAAATTCCACGCCAATTTTGGCAAAAATAAATCAGCGCAATGCAAACCCAATTGTGACTTTGGCCACATCCGAATATCTCATCCCCTCGAAAATAAGGTATACCCCGGAATATGTTTGCTGCCTTTTCCACCCTCACAAAGGGATTCACCAGGATCGAGAGGCTTGAGCGCATGAAGATGAAGTTTTTTGCATTGAGATAAGTTTATTACCTCCCCCCCCCCCNCCCCCCCTTATACTATGCGGGTATAAGCCTCGATGCACTTCTGCATATAGCTCCAAACCTTTCTTGTATTATTATTGCCCGCTCAGTATTTCCAACTCCGGTTTTTTTATATACTTTTTTCGAGGAGAGTCCCCCTCCCAACTTTTTTCCACCCACTCCCCCCCTTTTAGAAAAATGACATACATTCTGATCATACGGATTACAGCCTGTGTAAGAGCACAATAAATTATGCGGCCGTAATAAAATCGGACGTTTTTCGTGCTTCTTTTCTGGACTGTGACGGTACGCGCCATTGGTTCTGAAAGTTCCTCTTCCCCCACCCCTCCCACCCTCACCTCCATCTTCTTATATATATATAACTGCATGCAGCACCTTGGAGGGCCCGAAATTCATTTTGTTATACCTGGAAAAAAAAAAAAGAATTATTGTCTGTCGAGAGACACTTTTTTTTTCTCTCCCTATATTCGCCTTTAAAAAAGGGCGTAGTTAAAATGAGCCAAGTGTAAGAAGAGATAAATTTTTGCAGCCAGAAATTGTATCTGGAGCAAGTGATAACTGGGAATATCGTCCTCCGGATTCGGGGGGAGGGGGTGTAATGATTATGTGTCACTTTTAGTCGGTTCGTTGAAAGCTGGGCGAGAGAGTTGCTCTCGGGATGATACAAAAGGGGCTGCGCACTGACAGGCGTCAAAAAAGTTCGAAAGTTGTCGGTTTTTGGACAGTGCTTCTGATACATTGTTGCTTTCAGTAGTAAATTTTAAGAAGAGTAACAATAATGCCAAAGGCTCAAAGTGTGCCAGAAAATTAGAAATTGAGATTCTGCTTTCAAAATGCTTTATATGTGCCATGCTTAGTCACGTGCAGGATGCTCAAAGTGCCTGCCTGGTACTGAAGGTATCCCACAGATGGCTCCGGCTATATGTGCGCATGGTCTTCCCATTTAAAATAAACTCAATTATCTTCCTTCACAAATTTTTAGCACTTTGAGCCTTTGTCATTTCCACTCTTGTATCATTTATTTGTTTATTTATTTATTTATTGTATCATTGATAATTCCAACAGTGCACCGAAGCAGTGGTGGCGGAGGGGATATGGTGTCCGACTGCTAATCCTGGATTCGAATCCCGGTGCCGGCAACTCTAACCGTGGTTTTCTGTGGTTTCCCACGGTTCCTCCAGGAGAATTCCGGAGTTGTTCCCTAAGCTAATAGGCCACAGCCGCCTCCTTCCTTCCCTATCCTATCCCAAAAAGCGCAGTAAAAACGAAACGAAGAGTTCCAGTCACAAAAATCCCCCCTAAAGAGCCGCCGGCTGATAACAGGGTATGAATTATTATAATTCCAACCGTGCATGCTGCGCGAACTCATCTATGTACGGTTGGAACTATCAATGATAGTTAGTAAGATCTCTGAATAGTGGCACTTATTTCCAACGCTACTGTTTTGGAATGAAAACAAAATGACCGACCTTTGTGACGTTGTGGGATGCGCGAGTGTGGGTGCGCACTCGGTTGAGCTCGTAAAAAAATTCATCTATAGAGAACTACTGGGGAAAAATGATGTGCACTAGTTTAACAATAGTATTGACTCTCAATGCGAATAAATCACACTTTTTTCCCCCCACTGTCTACACAAAAAGGTAATTAGCTCCTGCTCTAATTATTTTCTAATGGCATTTTAGAGTGAACTGTGCAGTTCTCAGTCGCGCTCCGGCAGGTTTTCTGGGGGGGTTTGGTTGGCTCGATTCGCAAAGTGCAACACAAAAGCAATTAATAAAACCCGGAGGGTTTTAAATCGAAAGGAAGTGCTGCATGAATTTATTCGAGCTCTGTTATATACCGCGGGTTTAATTCCGCGGACTTTGCCCATTATCACCTTCAGCCGAATAGCAGATTGCGATTCGCACAAATGCCAGGTGATACANGGGGGGGGGTAATTATTGGAGCGACAATCAAGGCTTAGGTAACGATGTGCTCCATAACTCCACGGGGCATACAGCCACTCGGTTTTATACCCTATTAACACCATTGTCGAGTCTCAGAAGGACATTTATGTGCTCATACGTTAGAGCAAATCCACAGTTAAGGAGTAATTAACATGTCGGGTTTTGGTGTTGGGGGAAAAAAATCGGTTAGGGGGTTATATTACTCATTAGGTGGTCAATTGTGTCTGGTGTAGCACTTTGAGAATGGCCCATTTGCGATTGCAGTAAACGATCAATGTTGTGTGTCCGGGTTAGTTTCGCGTGTGGTTTTTTTGCCAATTTCTTGACTGCTGTTTCATTGAAGGTGGAGGATAAAGAAAGAATGAAAAATAAAAATGCTCACTTTGCGCTATTCAGCCGGTTTATCCTCTATAACTCACCCAGTTTTTTTTCCAGCTCCGCAAAATGGCTCTTTAATCCGTCCGAGGAAGGAAAAGTACCCATACTTTTTTCCGCAGAAATGAAACAATAGCGCGAGATAAAGCTGCGAAATGTGGCTGCATTTTTTACGACTAGAATACTACTTAAACTGTACAAGGAGCACATAACAAACATGATTATGAAGGGGACTATTATGAGCAAAATTTATTTAAGCGACATATTTTTGTCGTTTTCTAGCTCCTTGAGCGCTTGAGGAGATTATAAAATTTTCATCCATGCGAATATATTTAAAATGTGCTAGAAAAACGACAAAAATAAGGTCACGTAAATTATTTTTGTTTGTTGCAAAAAAAACAGGTTGTTTAAAAAAAGATCCCTGCAACACTTGAGCTATGTTTATTCAGTCCGGTCGGTATACAAAATGGCCAGAAACCTCGATTTTGCATCCGGATTTTCTGTGGCTTTGTAGAAAACGGTTTTCTTTTTTGCAAATATTTGTTTGGACGATTTTTACAACCGAATATGATCCCTTCCCAAAAGAGCTGGCTTTTGTGTGGAATCCTCTGGTCGCTTGACAAAACCTTGGGGAAGAGGTCAATTCCCAATTCCGTCGCCTTTCGTGTGAGGACGACTCCAGAAGCTTGCTGTCCAATTTTTCCCAAAGGGAAGAAAGTGGGGTGTCCTGTACAAAACCCTGGACCCTGCACACGATTCCATTCCTTCCACTAAGCCCTAAGCCTTCCACTGGAAAACGAGCTAGCCTTACCTTATACCTGCTGTCCCCCCCATAATGCCTTTGCTTTCCTACATCACAAAAGCCCAATTTAGACTGAGGGATTTGAGCCAAAAAAAAGGAAAAGGGCGACAGAATGTACCAATTGGCCATGGAATATTTTGATCCAAATTCATGACCTTTTCCTGAATTTTGGGCAGGGTGGTCCAAACGTTGGCTCATTAAATCTCTCTTCCCAACTATCCCTCCCTTGTTTATGCAGGGCATTCATTTCAGAAGAGAGAGAGAGAGGGCCTTTGTTTTCCCCTTCCCAGCCTCTCTCCCCCATACCTTTGTGTGTAGCCCCATCCTTCCCGGAGAACACGTAATTTCTCGCCAGGCCAACTGGTAACGGGCGTTTTCCATGCGAGAGCTTTGGACGGATCCCGAATTAATTGCTTGTTCCTCCTATTAAGAAAAGTCTGCCAGGGGGACTGGATCTTCCGGCAGGGGATTATGTGCACCCAATCGTGGGGATTTCAAAAATGTGTTGAGTGGGTATATATAAGGGGAAGTACCGGAAAAAAGCGGACCAAATCTAATATCATTACATACTGTATATGTTTGTCCGGGCTACCTAACACACTTCCACAATTCTGAGAGCGCTTTGCACACAGATGGCAAACCTGCCGGTGAATGAGGGAAAAGTACGTAAACTGCACTTTTTTAAAGTCTAAATACAAAAAATTTAGGATTTTGGTGTATGTGGGAGGGAGGTTGTTCTGGTAGTTCCGGTGTACGCCACGGATGGCGGTAGCTGGCAGGGCCTAATCGGAGGCTATGGCTTCCGGGTATGCATCATAGATGGCGTGGCTGAAATGGCGTAGTAAGTTTGAAAAGTCCCAAAAACGCAATTTTAGGACAAGGTGTAGGACAATTTCCAGATGCTGTAGGTGCACCAGATGACATACTCATGTGACACATAACCATCACTCCCGTGAACCCGCAGCATTGACATATCTTGTCTAAGTGAATATGCATATTTTATGAACGTCTTTCATTTACTCAATAACTTCATCAATATTCCATTGCGAAGAATAGGTACCCTGCTAGTTATACGTATATAAAGCAGAAGGTTTGTATGTTCCACCTGTCTAACCCACTTTCAGACTACTGAGAGTTCTGAGACTTGGCACACGTGCCTTTGATATAGGGAAAAGTCCGAAAATTACACATTTTTATTGTCTAAATATTCAAAATATGCTATTTTCTAACTCCTTTCTAGATACACACATAACAGACATGATAATATTATGCAACATATTATTTTTTTCGACCCTAATTTTTATCACCAACTACATTCCATTTCCGTGGCCTACAACTAGTTGCAAAGTCGTTTGCAGCACTCTCCAGTTGAAAAATGAATCCAGTCCCATTTGGAGCTCCGAGTATACTGATGATCATTGTGTTTGAGAGAAATGAGACTAATGGGCAGTAGATCTTTTGCCCTCCCGTCTCTCTCTCTCTCCCCCCCTATACCCTCCCTTTTTAGATAGGCGTCGCTGGCGTCGAGCCCGATACACACCGGGGGCCCCCCCTTTCTCGTTCCGCTGTGCTTATTCCAGCGTCACGCCAGGTACAACAAGGAATCTCAATTCGTCGTGGAATTAGGTGGTTAGCACGGGTTATGGATGGGTCTCCTGGGAGTTTGGACCCCCCTGCAAAAGCCGAGGGCACGATGGGGGTTAAAGGGTCACGCCTGATGGCACTTGCCTTTACTTTGCTGGATGTATCTATCACACTGCCAAACAATAGATCAAAAAGCCAATTATAAACTTTGTACCAATTCCTCTCATTATGCTAGGGTTTTAACACCTTTTTTTTCTGGGGGTCCTTCACGTTCGTTGACTTGCAAGAAACAAAACAGATGCCTAATTTGCCTAACAAGGGCTGTTGATCCCGCTTCTTTTTCTCCCCCCTTCACCACTTGTCGTCAGCCCCATTTTGTCAACACACGAAACCCAACGAGGCGCCTCATTTCCAGATCATTCAGGAGAAAAGCCAAACATGGCTTGTTTTCATCTGCCGCTGAAGGGAGAAAATACCCGGGGTTTTAAAACACGTTTCCCCGTGAACCATCAGTATAAGAAACTTTTTTCTTCTCCACTTGCCATAACCTTCCAGCTTTCTTTTCCTTCTTTCTTTTCCTTCTTTCCTCCCCTCTTGGTGAGAAAAAACTTTTTGATGCGACCTGAAATTAGAAAAGTTGGCCGAATCCGCATAATTGAAAATTTCCATGCGTCACTGACAGAGTGGCTTAAGACCGGCGTCCTCCTCTGGATAATTTACGTTCCAGGGAAGCAATCCCACCTTGTGGGCTTGCAGTGCTTTGGGAGGATGGGGAGAAAGGGGGGGGAGTTGGACTAACGGATTCTTCTCTGATTAAACTTGTTGTAATGAATTTACAAGGGGGCAGCGAGCGGCTTGGAGGGAAAAACGAATTAAATACAAGATATTGTCATAACTGTTATTGCTCGCTGCTACTTACCTAGCCGAACCTAACCTAATCTAACCTAATCTGACCTAATCTAATGGTTAGGTCTGGTTAGGTTAGATTAGGTAGCGGACGTGAAAAATATCCTCGTCATGGTTAGGTCTGGTTAGGTTAGATTAGGTAGCGGACGTGAAAAATGTCCTCGTCATGGTTAGGTCTGGTTAGGTTAGGTTAGATTAGGTTAGATTAGGTCAGCCTAATCTAACCTAATTAAGGTTAGATTAGGTTCGATAGGCTGACCTAATCTAACATAATCTAACCTAATCTAACCTAATCTAACCTAACCTAACCTAACCATGACGAGGATATTTTTCACATCCGCTGCGCTAAATTGGGCAATAGCACAAGGCAAATTCCTGGATGTCTGTTCCTTCTTAACAATATCCAGTGACAAATGTTCTTAGCACGATCCCCTCCAAAAAATTTGACCCCACTCCCACTAAACCGACTGGCGCGACACCCCCAGACAAGTAATGTCCACCCTGACGGCAATAATGCAGCCGCTTGAAATGATCTATTGTTGTCAGCACCCGGCTACTTTGAACTGGGGTCCACCACTTCCCATCTTGCACCAACAACAAGAAAAGAAGAAAAAAATACAACAACGAAAGAAGCGTCGCCCCGTGTGACCGAAGATAGATGGCAGCATTTTTCACTGTCTTCATCATCTGGAGGGGCCTGTATCTTGGCAGGTTGTGCACAAAAGGGGAGGGTTTCGCAGCAAGGTTTGCATGCCTAAGGGACATTAAGACAAGACCCTCGGAAAAGGGAACCGTCTTTCCAGAGAGAATAGAGCGGCGATTCGGAGAGTGGGAAGCTGTAAGACGAGAGAGGGGGGAGCCTGGCACAAAAGGAGAGCAATTTAGGGACACAATAGCCACCTCACCCTGTACAGCGATAGTCTGCAAAAGATAATCGCACGAGCAGCCAGCAAGGGGTAGGTGATATATCGAGGTGCTTGTGGGCAACATGGCAACTTGTGCTTGGGTGATAAAGCACCCAGGCCCCTTTTGTGCAAAGTCTGGACAGGACTGGACTCACTTGTCATGGGAAGGTACTCTCGGGGCATACCTATATGGAGCGGACTAGTTAGCTGACCATTGTAGTCTTATAGAATTGGCTTCGACTCATCACCAACGTGCATGTAGCTACCACTTTCCCCGTGCGGTGGCAGTAGTATGCAGAGGATGTTCACCACCTAGTGGAGCGGGCCGGGCTGTGTTGCCAAATTTGGGTTAACTACCAGTCTGGATAGTCTGAACATTGTGCAGCTTCGCTATCCGGATGCTATAGACTTGGATGAGAGGCGTACTCGGTGGCAAATTACATACGCATTCTGAGCACGCTGTGAAAGCTGCAAGCTTGCGACTTGAGCCAGAGAGCTATACAACTGTTTGAGAATCGCCCCCCTTGCATTGTCTCTCGTTCCTTCTCCTCGTCTCCACCCACGGCCACAGCCAGATTCCTTTCAGTCCATTACGTCCTTCCAGATTCCCTCCAAATGCTTGATTTGCTGGAGCTGCAGCATCCGGTAGTCTTGTGTGTATACACACAGGATCGACCAACAGTGTGTTTCATAATTCGACTGAACTGGCTCTAAAAGAAAAACGGTGCCTTTAAGGCAGTTAGCAGGAAACAAAAAAAATTAAAAGCCTTGAACGGTATAAAGTGCTGCTAAGGGCTATATGTATCGGATATCGTGTGTCTATAGCAAGTGGGAAAAGAGCTTCCAGAGAGAGAGATTAGGTCGAGTTTCCTCCCATTTTCTCTCTCAACTCCCACGAGAATGCAGGTGAGAAGATTCTCGTGTTAAACGTAAGGTCAACCCTTCCATCGATTGATGATGAGCTGAACAGACGGCTAATGGCTGCTTTTCCAAAGGTGTACATATACCTGCTCTATTTGATCCTAGATACGTGCCCGGATAGTTCTCAAGGGATAACTACTAAAAGTGTTCTCTCAAATTCCTAGCCACGAAACATGGCCTTAAGATTACGTGATGCTGAATGCCTACCATGCACTGGGGGGTTTTATCCGGTGGATATATCCCTGTGAAAAAAATATATTTCAAAATGATTTTTTTTCTTCCTTCCGGAGGTCGGACAACCTCTTGACGCTTCTCTCTCTCTCTCGGTTGAGCAACAGGTAGGGCAGGTGAAATATTTAAACGGGGCATCGCTGAAAATTTAATCAATCTGGGCCCTTCAGCAGCCGCTTGTCATGAATAACATAGAGGGGGATATATACGCACGGATTTGTCTCTCTTTTGCAAGGGGGGTAGACTAAAGCTGAACGTCTTTTCCGGCGGATTTTGCTTGCTGTGTGGTTGCGCATAAAATTTGGGAATATCTGCAGATCTGTCCAGCCTATTGCGCAGCTTGGCACGGTTGGAATTATCAACAAAATGGCGGACGTTTGCGACGTTGCCACTTTTTTTCGAGCAGAGAATTCGTCCATGTTGACCTAACCCCTGTGCAACCTAATAGTGTTGACATAACTGGTGGGACACGTCCGGCTCCTGGGGTTGACTGACATGTTAGGAAATAGTATGACCGACTATGAAACGCTCTGATGCCCCCCGCTCCCTGGGCTCAAACCGGGCGTGAACCGGAGGTCATTCCGTCCGTCCAAACGACCTTCTGTGTCCGCCCCTCAGGCCTTTGCTGCTTGTCCATTCCAGACGCATAGCTCTGCAAATGGTCCGGACACCCCAGATGATATTAGGCGGGCACTGCTGTGCTTGCCTACAGCCAAGCCCCACGTTTTAGGCCTATTAACACCGGAATCGTCCCCACCCCCTTTTACCCGGCCTCTCTTTCAGCTGCCAAAAACTGCGAGTGTTTGTTGACTAGGAGGCCCTGCTGCATAGGTCGGTCCAGACTTGCATAGTAATTAAGAGCAAAGGATTTCAGGACAGCGTTGCCCTGTTGCTCAGTCCACACATTTTAAATTGGGCAGTCATTCAGTGGAAAATCAACAAACAAGTTTTCAGCTGACTTGGCAACGTCGCCATTTTTTTAAATGCAGTAAGGTGAAGTGGGGTAAGTGCATACACGGGGTAAGTGCATACACGGGCCGCCATATTGGAATGAAAATGGCTGACGACACCAAAACGCATCAGGCACTCTTCGTGTAGCTGCACATAACATCCCCGGACGCGTTTTGGTGTCGTCAGCCATTTTCATTCCAATATGGTGGCCCGTGTATGCACTTACCCCGTGTATGCACTTACCCCGTGTATGCACTTACCCCACTTCACCTTATACAAATGTTATAAATGATTTTTTAAAAAAATGCGCAAATGATTTCCAACACTACACTTGAGGGGGTAACAGTATGCCCAAATTTTGCGATGCTGCTCTGGAACGAACCCAGTGAATTTGCCACATGAGGAGTAACTGTGGTAACGTTGTCGTCGGAACAATGGACTTGCGCGAGCGTGGATGCGTACTCGGTTGCTCTCGCAAAAAAAAAAAACTATGAGCGAATCAGGTCGCGTACAGAATAAGGCAGTAAAGTACACCCCCTTTTTTCCCCTCTAAACGGAATTAACTCAGGTATATTTAATCAAGAAAAATCGATGGCGTCATTAGTCTCTAATTAATTTCGCTAATTGGTCACTAGGGCTACTAATTTTCCCAAACGCGGCGGCAGTCTCGTCAAAAAGTTTTCTCTCTCCTGCGAGAGAGAGAGTCAGAGTTTTATTAGGCCATTGGCACCAAGTCACACTCTCTCAAGTGCTCTGAACTTTGGCGACACTTTTTTTTCCTGGTTGGTGCAAAGACAAGAGACGTCGACACGAATAAATTGCTCTTCGTACAGTGGATGACACCCCACGAAAACCGCATTGTTTAAAATATATAACGGGTCATGTTTCGGTTTACGAGCAGACAACAGTTGCGACGTTGCCACAATTTAGCTTCCCCAAAAATATAATTGCGGATCCAACCCCAGTTTGCGTGAAGTAAAATGGTCACTTGGTATGTAGGCTGGTTAGAACGTCGCATCCACTAAACCAAATTTGGGGCTATCTGCTATTCGACCCACCACCCCGTGTAACCCGATACCCGCTCAAATCCTATAGCTTTAGCACCCCACCACCCATCGGCCTCTTTTTTTTTTACGCGAATTTCGGGTCGGACCTTTGAAAGCACTTGTCAACGCCCCTTGTTGACTCGAGTTCAAGTGCGTCACCTCTCTCAGTAAACAAACTTGGCAACACTGCCCGGCTCTCCCGCACTTGGACGTACTACAAAGTACCATAGATGGCACCAGAGGACAAACAGTATCGCCTAGTCAATTCTATATGGACTAGTAGCGGATTTGTTACCAAATTTTGGCAACACTGCTTGCCCCACCCTCTAACATGGACGTAGTACGATAGGCCCCTACCAGTTGGCGCATAGGCGCTTCCTCTGCACATGCACACTGGCACAGGCACGTTGGTGATGAGTCACCCTGCGGACAAAGCCCACCAGCACCGTGTCTCGCCTGCATTGAAGTGAGTACCACCCTCATTGACCACTACATGTCCTCTAATTGTTGAACGAGGAAAGTGAAAACGATAATGGTTATTGCTACCTATAGGCGACTAGTTGTTTATGACCGGACAAACCTGTGGACAGCGAGAACAAGGGGATTAGGTATACAGGGTGGTCCAAGTTCAAGTGTCGTTTTATAACGGCGATTAATAGAAGCGCTTAACGATGACGTAGCAGCGACGTGTAAAATCGCCCACTTCGATTGCGCCGAAGATGCGCCGAAGTGGGACATTTTACGCGTCGCTGCTACGTCATCGCAAAATCACAGCTATTAATCGCCGTTATAAAACGACACTTGAACTTGGACCACCCTGATATCGATATGACTAGCAGTATGCCCCGTTCTTCGCACGGGAATTGACTAATCCCTTTGCTACTGCGCAGCACTGTTGCTATGGTAAGAGGGGAATGTAGGGGGAAGAGGAATGGGACAAACCGACAAACTTTTCCCTTCATATATATATATATATAAGAACATACTGCTTTACCTTGCGTTTGACATCACATGTTTAATTATTGCCTATTGCTCCCTCCAGTATAATTGGTCTGATGAAGCGGGGCCGTTGATTGGGGGTGCGTACAGGTAGTTCAGGCGCCTGTGATCGTGAGTCGGTGCATTACCATAATGATGTGAGCCCCCACCAACAAAGGCCTATGATGTTGGTGGTGCCAGAGTTCCTCTCTCCCGCACAGGAATTAATCCACCTAACTATTCCCTGCAGGGCTAGATTGATGCTGGCCTCCCCCTCTTTTATAATATATTTTTAGCAACATGTACGCAGTCTATTGAGAAGAAAAACAGGTAATTACACGCCGGCAGTATTTTTTTTGTAAAAAAAATCCCTCCCTCATCCCACCCCAAAAAATGCCAATTTTTGGTTGTCGACAGTCTTGGGACTTGTATTGCCGGTGGAACAAGAGCTTTTGTGTGTTGCAAAGCCGATACCTAGAGAACAAAGAGGCAAAGGTTTCTGCCGCTGACAGCTGCGGATGCAAAGCAACGTAGTCATCAATAAAGTGGGTGGGTTGGATGGGAGGGTGGGTATGGTTGAGGGTATGGAGTAGAGGGAGAGGAGGGGTTCCTTTGTGGCGCAGATGGGCCTCTTCAGCCTCTCATCATGTTCGAGACAAGCTCACTCACTTGGGCCCGAGTCTAAGCACTCCAGGGATGTAAAACCAAGCTCGAATCGGACAGCAAAAGTCAGCTCGCCCACACTTTTTTTTCCACAGTTTGTCAAGAGCAAAAGTGTGTTTGCTTTTTTCCCCCCCATTTTATGTTATCTGCTGAGGTCAAAGAGTCGTTGCTTCTGTCAACATTTTCACCATGTCAGTGCAACGGACGAGTCCTTCTGAGACACTAAATTCCAGATTTTCTGTCCATAAACCAAGCATGATTGGACGATTGTGACAGGGACGCTGCTTTAATTTTTGAAGTTAATTAGCTCACGAATCGATATCCGGCTTCCACTTTTCCAGATACAAAAAAAAAATATCGGTTGTCGTTAAAAAAAATCCGATGGTTGACCACATAGGGTGCAACCCTGGAAATGAAGTTCCCACACACACACACTCTTGTATTTTCCTCTCTCTCTCTCTGCCCAATGCTTCCTAAGGGTTGATCCTTCCTCCAAATCGAAGAGGAACGATGGAGGATGAGAAAGCTCTAAATCTGGTGGGAGGGGGAGGATGGATTTGGAGGAAGGGGGAAGAGAAGAGAGGAAATACGGCTCGCCCAACCACGGAATTGAGAAAAATCGAATGAGGGGACAAATAAAACATTGACAAGTTGAAGCGAGGGAGAATTTAGCTCTCGACCTATACCGATTATTGGTGCCGTTATTTTCGCCCCCCCCCCCCTCCCTCTTCCCCGCAGGCTTCCGAATCAAGAGACCTGTGGAAAGGATCGACCCAATCTTTAATACAGGGTGGGCCCAACGGACCACCCTGTAGAGCAAAAAACCTCCCAATAAACCCCCGTGTGTGGTCTCACACACAGCAGGTTTAATTGCAGTGCGGATGCCGGGAATTAATCCATAACTCATGATGAGGCTCGTGGGTATTGCGATAGCTCTCAAGACTATTGTGGTGGAGATGCCTATACGTCCTTATAGCAAAATGAGCCAATTCATGCTACCACGGTATGGTTTCATTTCTCCAACTTATAATGACCCCCCCAGTAATAAATAGGTTGTTTTCTATACCAAGAGTGAGAAGAAGCCTTATTCAACTCCCCCAACAGCTCCTTAACAAGAAGGAAGCCTCGTGTGTTCTCTCACCTTGTACATTATGTACAGGCACATGAGGTCGTCGACTAGCTGGGGGTGACACTGCCTGCGACACTTTGCCGGATTTAATTAGCTCATTAGCCCTGAAAAGAGCCAGAGTTTGGGAGGGGGGGAGTGGATCAGGATCTACAGGGTGTCTGGGGCAAATTTGGCATCGCCGCGGGAAGTATCGGGGGGGTGCAAATGAAATTGCGAGGATGCAAGGACAGGGAGAGAGGGGTCATTGTGAGTAAGCAAATGTGTATTGATCGTGGGACGTAAGTGGTGTAGGGAAAAGTGCCGACACGCGTCCATCGCTCATCGATTGACAGGCGATCAGTCACGATGCCCAGATGCTTACCAGGCAGCCTCTCAGTCTATAGCAAAAAAAAGCGTGGAAACCCAGCAGACGAGGAGGCTATGAATTTATAGCCGATTAAAGGGCGAGTCTGAGACACATCCGCACAACCAGAGGTGTAAACCTTCACACGACCCCACCTCTAAGCATATTCAGATTTTGGCAATAACCGTCACCCCGACCAAGTCGGCGTTTATTATCCCCGCGTCTTAATTTGCATGTAGTCGCCTTCCCCCACCTCTATCCGATCTCTTCTTTTTTTTTGGGGGGGNGGGGGAGGTGTTGAAAAGGCATTTGGCAGGGATCAGCAATGAAATTGGGATCGGAGCTTCATACACCTTTCCATTATAATAAACCCGGAAACCTCGCTCATTGTGCTCCGTTCACAAAAGCCGATTATATGCGTGCAGGGGGATGGTGCGACCTTCACGGGTCATTTCCCCAGGGACTGGCGGATTCATCAACAGGAGCAAGTGCCACCTATTCGAAAAGGGTTACATTTTTAACCAGGTTACATCAGGACAGTCTGGGCCGCAGATCTTACCCCTGCTCTCACTAACCGAAGACAACTTGCTCCGGAGTATCTTTACATTGGTGTATCTTTACTCCGGATTATCTTACCCCGGATCTTACTTCTGGTGTATCTTTACACCGGTGTATCTTTACCCCCCGGTGTATCTTTACCCTGTCTTTACCCCCCTGTGTATCTTTACCCCCGGTGTATCTTTACCCCCGGTGTATCTTTACCCCTAGCCTCTAGGCCCCTAGTCTGGTGACCCCGGGTAAGCTTGTATCTTTATCTTACACAGGAATATCTTTACCCCCAGTGTATCGTCTTTACTTCCAGTTTACTTCGGATTATCTTTACCCTGGTGTATCTTAACCTCGGTGTATCTTTACACAGGAGTATCTTTACCCCCAGTGTATCGTCTTTACTTCCAGTTTACTTCGGATTATCTTTACCCTGGTGTATCTTAACCTCGGTGTATCTTTACACAGGAGTATCTTTACCCCCAGTGTATCTTTACTTCGGATTATCTTTACGCCGGCGTATCTTACCCCCGTTGTAGCTTACCCCCGGAGTATCTTTACCCCCGTTGAAAGTCTGCACCCAGTCTTACTTCTGTTCCCAATGGATGACCAACTTGCTCCGGAATGTCTTATACCCCGATTGATGAATCCCGTCCCCATGAGGTCGCGACCTGGTGTAGGTCATTCTTCACCTTCCCTCGTGCTCTGGGTGGCACTCCTCTCTAATTTGGGACCCCCCCGATAGATGGTCGCCATTAGTCCAAACGACGGAGTAAGAGGAAGGGTCCGGGGGTAGAGGTAAGTAGGTAGGTAAGGAAAACGATGGGAGAGGGTGGGTCTCAGACGGATGCGGAGGGGCGGGCACTAGTCGGCAATTAGTCCTCTTGTCCGTCTGTCCTTTTAGTGCTGGGGGGTGCGCGGGGGTGGATTTATGGACGGCTATCGTGTTGTCCGCGCTTTCTCCTGCCCTGCTTACAGGAGACATTACTTTGCCTGGATGCCCATTTGGGGCAGGGGAGAAAGGGGAAGGAGGGCTGGCCGGGCACGGTTGCCAACCCTCCAAGGAACAATGGGCGGAATTTTCGTCCCACTGTAGTGCTAATAATTAGCAGTTCCAGTGCTGGGAATGGCACTACTATAAGGTCGCATTACCTAGCAGTGGGATGAAAATTCCACTCAATGCAATGTCTCAAACTATCGGCTCGATTCTCACAAAGCAGCTATCTGTATTACTTATCAATGAAATAGCCGCCAATTAGCTACTTACCATCAAACAGTTAGTTTTATGTGTTATCGAGAATATTATAGCTTCAACCAAGCTGCTGATTGTCAAGCAGTTGCTTTGATTAGTTATGAAGAACGTTAGTTTCCGCCATAAGCTGCTTATTATTAATCAGTTACTCTTATTGGTTATGGAAAATATTATTTCCATCAAGCAGATTATTATTCAGCTACTTTTATGAGCCACCAAGAATATTAGCTTCAGCTAAAATGCTGTTTATTAAACAATTATTGGCCTTGGAAAAGATTATTTCCGCCAAGCAGCTTATTAATCAGCTACTTTTATGAGCCATTAAGAATATTAGCTTCAGTGAAGCTGCTTTTTATTAAACAACTATTGGTTATGAAGATTGTTAGTTTCCACGAAGCTGCTTATTTTTAAGCAGTTACTTTCATGAATATTTTCAAGAGAATTAGCTTCCACCAATCTGCTTATTGTTAAGCAGTTACTCCTATTAGATAAGAAGAATATTAGCTTCCACCATTATGTTATTGTATCGTGGGTTTGATCCCTTTATAAAATAATGAGAGCGGTCGACAGCGAAATGAATTATTGACATGGCTGAATTAACCATCATAATCTTATCACAATTATTCGAGGCTATAGATGAATGATTGTACTCGGCCATACATCGCCAAGTGTCGGTAAAGAGCGAGACATATTTTAGCTTTTATTAGTGGAAAACCGAGTGCATGTAAAGTGATGTCAGGCAGTTTCGGCTGTACATCCAGATGAAGCCAACCTTATGAAGATTGGCGTGATGAACGCCCAACGGTTAGTTGCCTCCATCCGGCAGCATCACTGCTGCTGCTATGCTGCCGGGCGGGCCAGAAATTATTATGTTGATTAGCTGGTTACCGCGGCCAAATAATTCAACCGGCCGGAGTACATACCAGTGCATGCAACAAAAACAAAACAAAAACTACACGTGTTATCAGAGGGTAGCAGGTCCGTTCCAACCAATGAAATCGATCCGCTCTTTCTATCCCAATATTTTGCATAATCATCATCATCATCATCATCATCACCACACGTCTAATGAGTTATCCATTTTGGCAGACTGCAGGTGATGCTGTGATTATGTGCAAGATTCATCATTCATGCAGGTGCGTTTTAGTTTGCTGGTGGTTAATTGAAAAATCAATAATGAATGTACCAGAACCAGCCTCAGTTTGAGGAAATTGTAAATACGATGCTATGTAAAGAGAGAGTGAGTATGTACGGGAGAGGATGATGAGTGGAAATCATGAAATAATTACCTTACGTTTTAGGCTTCAAAACCCCACTGAATGATGGGCTCTCTCCAAATATTCGGATTCACTTTGTGCATTGCCCTGTGACAAACATACTCTCTAGGTGATGTGTGTTATACGGTCGAATCATGAGACGCGATTACACAGCCGCGACGCTTATTGACCCAGTTAGTTTAGCCATTTGACTGTCCCATTTGCAGTCAACAGAAAAATAGAGACGGATATAGCCATCCAATCTTATCCAGCAGACGCGGTCGAGACGCGGTTTATAATCGGAACGAGCTAATTGGACTTGGAGCTGCTGTTACACTAGACGCGGTCGAGACGCGGTCCGGATGATGTACAGCTCGTTTCTTGCTATGGCCACATCAGTCTCGATCGCTTCTGGCACTCTAAAATTGAAGCATCTCTTGGGATCTTGTAAAAAGCACCGTGTGTTACATAATTTAGCTCACATCCGTATCGGGCGTCGTTTGACCCAACTTTACCAGACCGCCAGAGCACCTGACCCCGTCGGGTCACATCTGGCTAGAGCCAATCAGGGATTAGGAGTCATCTGAGCAGAGTAGGGGGTGACAAAAACCAGGCTGCAGCAAGTGGGAATTGGGTCTTTTTCTTCCCCCAAAAGAGAGGTGTGAGTGAGGAAGGAAACAATGCTAGGCAGGGCCCATTGGTTGGATGGAAAAAGGTGGGGGAAGGCGGCGGGAAGGAAGGAAGTAGAAACCCTCCCTCCCTCCCTAGGAAGAAACAGCCGCTGATAATGGGTGACGCAGGGCTGTTAGGGTTCTTGGATGGCAGTCGAAGCAACAGCCGGCGGCCTCCTTCCCCTTCCTTCTTCCATTGCTGACTTTGACGAATGGGAGCTTCTTTATCCGGTGGTGGTGGGAGGAAGGAGGGGGAATGAGGGGGGGGGGGACTAGTAGGGGAAGGAGAGGAAAAACCTTTAGGACCAATTCCATCCCCTCGTGCCAATCCGGGGACCCAGGAACGATCGGAGCAAAGGCCGGGTCACATGTTCTGGGTCTCAATTCGTAGAGGTCTGCTGTAGTTGCTCGGGGATACAGGGTGTGTCATAACGAACCAGACAAAACTTGCAGGATCGACTCGAGGCCACCAGAGGATCACTTTATGTACACGCGTCATTTCCTCTCCGCACCTTCATTGCCAAGATAACGAGCTTCAAACGCAAGGTGTCAAATTACATCTCATGCAGAGCCGTTACTAATAGCAGATTTACAAGAGTAGCAGTTGTGGGTTATTTCGCTGTGCTATTAATAGCCATTGTTAACAGCCTACAAGAGTAACAGGTCTGGTACGCAAAGCCGTTATTAATAATAGCGACAAGAGTTGAGGATTTGATGTATAACTGTTATTAACAACAGTTGCAAGTCTCCGTTACCAATAGCAGCTATAAGAGTAGCGGCTGTGATACACCGGGTGTTCCAAGTTCGTGGGTAGCTTTTTGCTATCACTGATATCCTCCGAAATAGTTATTTTTGTGTAGCTTAACCTGGATCGGGGCACAAAAAGGTACAAACAAAATCACAGCTTTGAGCGAAATTTTAGATAACTTAACTACTATATATTATAAAATGCCCCACCAACTTGGAACATCATGTAACATAGCCGTTATGAATAACAGTTACAAGTGTACTGTATTATTGCGCTGTACTACGGATAACAGTTATTAATTGCAGCTGTGCTAAATCCAGCTGTTATTGATAACAGTTATAACAGTAGCCGCTGTGCGTTATTCAGCTTTTTGCTATGCATAGCCGTTGTTAATAGAAATTAGGCCTACAAGCGTAACAGCTATGCTTTGCAAAGTCGTTATTAACAGCAGTGCCGAGAGTTGACTGCTATGCGCTATTTCGCTCAGATTGCCACGTTTTAGCCAATGTTGCCGGATTTCCAGCCTGAGTTCAATCTGTCCCACGATCTGTCCTGATCCTCAGTGGAGCCTTTGACGAGCCATCAGAAAGGTTAGGAGAAATCCAGGCCAAATGATATTTCCTCCCACTTTTTTGTGTGTGTGTGGAAATGCGGATATCTTTTAAAATAACGGTCTGCGTTTTCCCGATGTTATTCCTCCCCCCCCCCCCCCNTCATAAACTCCACCAATTTGCAACTCCCTCACACTACCCCCCCGCCCCCTTTCCGAAAAAAAGGCTCGAAAAATCCTCGGAATGGGAAACAAGAAAAGAGGAGGGGAGGAGGGAAAAACTTTTCACAGAACGAAAACAAATTGATTGCTCTCATCCGATCCGATTTTCCTCACCCCAGTCGAAAATTGGTCTCGCCCTCCCCCTTTCCCCTCAAAGCTCACTTCAAATCTTACCCCCCCTTTTCCACCACCCTCCCCCACCCTGTGGCGGCCATGGAGGGGTGGGTTTTATTAAATTCTCGGCATGTGACAGCTGTCACACTCTGAGAGAAGGACACCTCCAAAGCCTCCCTACCTTTTCCTGTCTGCCACCAGAGGACGTTGCAAGTGCAAAAAAAATATATAGAGTCGAATTTTAGCCCACCCTCCAAAAAAAAATTCGCCACATTTTTTGGAACACCCACCATTCCCACATTATTTAGGGCTTCTTCCTGGCACAAGGTAGAGGTGGCCCAGAATATGACGTCGAGGGAAAGGGGTATCAGAAAAAGGTTTTTACGGGCGGAAACGATCTCGCTTTGGTGCAACCCACCACCGGAACTTGATTTATGTACTCTTTTTTTCTTACACACGTTGTTTCGAACACGCTGCAGACAAAAGGTGGGTTCAAAGTTTTGTGGAGGTGTAAGTGCGGAAGGGTGGCAAGAAGGGGAAATGTCTGGTGAGGATTACACCGTGTAGATAACTCCAGCAACCAGAGAAGCAACTAACTGAAAAATCATAGGCGTACTACCAATTCCCTTATTCTGTCTGTATGCTTATATTATACTAGCTGCGTCTCCCGGCGTTGCCCGGGAAGAAATGAATGAATGGAAAACACCTGCCAGTACCCCCGTCAACTGTCTGTCTTTCTGTGTGTCCGGTCACCAATGCCATCTGTGGTCCTGCTACTCCAACTTCTTGAACCTCTCCCGCCTGTAACGGCAACCGTCATTTGCCTGCCATCTGTAGTCAACCCCCAACACCTTCATACTCTCCCGGCCTGTGGGTGGAGCACAGATGGCAGGCAAATGACAGTTGGCAGGCGGACAGACAGACAGACAGACATACTCACAAACGGCTTTATTTATACAGGGTGGTCCAAGTTCAAGTGTCGTTTTATAACGGCGATTAATAGCAGTGATTTTGCGATGACATAGCAGCGACGCGTAAAATACTTCGGCGCATTTTCGGCGCGATCGAAGTGGGCAATTTTACACGTCGCTGCTACGTCATCGTTAAGCGCTTCTATTAATCGCCGTTATAAAACGACACTTGAACTTGGACCACCCTGTATAGATGTCCGTGTTGATATCTGACTACTTATTGACTCGATCCTTTCAGATTGATGTTTGTCCGACATAGCAGTGCCTCTACCCCTCACACGAGTCTGAGTGGCAGCACTGCTCAGGAGGATGTGCCATTTATGAGACAAGTGAGCTACTAATTGACTCGAGTCTTTCCCTATTATGTCTGAAAATCATCCGATTCTGAGCTCATTATTGCAAAAAAAAAATGGCGACAGCAACACGCACTAAAATCGCAGTAAGTTAAACAGTGTCAAAAACATGGCCTGCAAAATGGACAAGGCTCTTTTCGCGAAAAGAAAACCGCAGGCAAAACCCCGCGGTTTCTCTCTCTCGCCCACTTGCTAAAACCGCATTTTCGCAAACCGCATCCCACGGCCTTTACCTTTTAATCCCCATGTTGCAGAAAATTACCATTTTCCCAACACCTGAAGCTTTTTGCAAAAAAAAAAAAGAAGTCAGGTGCGCTGATTCAATGTTTGCGGCGGGTCATATTTTGAGCTTACACCAAACTGTCGACTAATCCTAGCCCCCCCAACATGACTTGTTCAGCTTCAATATTTCGGGCCAACATTTCGCCCAGCCAAGAAAACGTATTTTAAAGCATTACGTTGGAGCCAAGCTTTCCCCCTCTAATTGGAGTTGGTAAAAGAGGCCCCCGCTTGTTGTTGTTGCTTCCATTTTTTTGGAGGGGGGTGTGGGTGGAGAGTTAGCCCTCCCGGCAGGCTAACTAATAACCCACTGCGGAGAGATTTAATCAAACTGTAGCGCGGCAGAAAATTTGCTCAGCAGAGAGGAATGATAACACAGTTAGCCCAACCTCCCCATGAGTCTCCCCTTAAAAAGAGCCATCTGTAAACAAGTGTAATGGAAACGCTTTTTTAAAGGGGTTTAAGTATAACTAAAATGATTTTTTTTTCATGGTTAATAATAGCCGTTTGAGTCATCACGGGGCTTGCCAAGGGGATGTTGTAGTAGTAGTGTGAAGCAAACCTTATCTCCAAAAAGGGTCATGGAGACCAGAACCTGGCGATCATTATCCATTAGGGCCTGCACCCGCTGGGGGGGCCACCATTACGAGCTTGTCAGCTCCAGCCGGTCGGTTCAGGATGAAACAAGATTTCGGATATGTAACTACCGCCTATGCCTGCAGCATCTGGAGCGATAATAATAACAGTAATATTATAAAACTGTTTGCATAGTAGGCTTTGGATGTGCGCTTTCCTAATTGTGCAAAAGGTTTTTGTTTATTCTGGCGTGACACTTTGTAACTGTGTTTTAGGCCACCTTGCTTTGCACTACAGTGTGGGGTCCAAATTCTATCTAAACAGAAGCCCCGAAGAATGGAGATTCAGCCCAGGATAGTTAATGGGAGGCCAGGAATATCTGTAAACATGTTTATGCCCCTCCGTGCATTATTTGGACAAGACGTGTATTCATAGCCAGAAGGTCCTTGTGTAGAGAAAACGGGGTAAGAGGATGTTGTCAAAAGCAACCAGACAAAATTTTAATGATCACTATAGTATAATCAAAAGGGCAAGTAAAAATATGCAAAAAAAAAAATTAATCACGAATCAGAATACTTGGACAAATAATCCTGCTCGAGCATTTCACACTTCATCACAGGTCCAATCCCCCCAAAAATTACAGACCGGAGATTGATGTAGAAAAAAATAATCGGAATAAGTAATGAGAGGAGGGGGGACATGAAGTGATTAACAAGCTGGAAAGATTGAAAAACCAACGCACTTCATTTCCTCCGACCAATCAAGCCTTCCTGCAATTGCTGATGGCTGGAAAAAAGGCAATCGAATGATACGGACGTTTCAGGGGGGGAATCATAATGAGCAATAAGGAAAGGATCATCCCCATCCCCTCAAAAAAAAAGAAGAAGCCAATATGCCGTTTTTATTAAGCTTAATAAACGCACCTCTGGTGAACGATTGAAATGAAAGAATAATTTAACTGAATTTTTCCACACACACATACATTCCAACAAGTCGGTGGAGTCCATTTACTTCTAAACCGTATTAGCAAGCGACTTTTGGCAATATTGGGAACATCCTCCATTTGAGCAAGCTTCAGAATACAAAATGTAGTCCACTTGTTTTGAATACAAATGAAGCTCGTTTTAGGAGCGAAAAATATATATATATATACTATTTCACCATCCAGACTTTATAATAAGACTTTGTTTACCTCCGGATTCTGCAGCTGAGCCACATGCCGAAAATCATCCAATCAAATTGATCCGGATCACTGCTTCGTATCAATAAACTTTTGCAGGGTTTATAAGCAAACATTTTTTTCCTTGGCTGGTACTTGGCTGGAACAACAAAGTTTCATCCTAACTTTGTAGGCAACCGCATCCTTGTAGTACAAAAAGGGTAACCGGCAGGCGCTCAACTTGTTTTTTTTTCGGGGGCAACTATAAATGGCTTCATTTTTGAAGGCAATAATCGGGCTGTAAAAAAAAGCACACTGCACAGAGAGAGAGGTTTGAGTGTGCGTTTTTTTGCATTATTACCTTGGAAGGGCCGGCTCTCTCTCCTTTTATCTGTAGCAATTCGGTTGGAGGTCCCGGAACTAGAAAGCGTTCCGGTGACAAGTTCCGGGAGGAGATAATGATGAGAGGAGGCTCGAAATAAACCCGAGACATTTCCTTCGCTTTTACTTCCTCCGGATTCCCTTATTACGGCCGATTCTGCACACACAGAGAGAAAGCTTGATGTTTATGGGTCTGAGGGGCGTTACATGGGGCCTCCGCTTTTACAGTCTAATGGGTTCGAATGGTCACTCTTAGCCTGGACCAAATCTGCAGGAAATTTCCTATATATTCAGGAGAGAGAGAGAGGGAACACCAACTCTGAACATTTCCGGTGATGTTTGTCCTGAACAAGTGATGCAGCACTTTCTGCTGCATCATCTCCACCAAAACCACCAGTGTTTGGTTGACCTTGGAAGTCTCCAGAGAATTTACTTCCTTTCCCCCCTCCATTCCCCCCTCGGTCCTTAGGGCCCTTCCCAGGTAATTAAGGCATATTGTTATCTCCTCTTCTCCTTCGCCGCTTTGTTTGTCTTCCCAGAAAGCCGTGAGTAATATTAGTGTTTACTTTCGAGCTTTGGGGGGTAGGCCCCGAGGAAATGGAGAGCTTGCAGGCGATGAAGGTAAAATTGTGAGAGGTCTGGCCAGCATCAAAACTCTCAGGAATGAAGCCTAATGGGTCACTCCATCAATTGACTTAAGAAGCTTCCCTTGCTACTCTCTCGATATATCATATGCTGCTTTTCCCCCAATGTTGAGGTTTGGGAGGGTCCATCTTTTTTTTTCGACCAGCTTTTGCTTGCTTTGCTCACCCCTGAGGACCCTTCAGCTTCCGGGCTTTTCGTCCCTCGAGGGCTTATTGGCGAAAAGAATAGAGACCCCAGGTCTCTCTAACCGGACTTTGCTTTATATGTGATGAATTGACATAAGGGGGTTGCGGGTGGACCACTGTTGCCTTTACTTACAAAGCTCAAACAATGGGCCAGTGCTTGCAGGGTGAAGATTAGAAATGGACCACTCTTGAGGAACTTTGTTGCTATGGACGGACACAGTTTGCGTTTTACACTAATTTGCACAAACTCATTCATGACTAAAATGCATTTTTTTCATTTTACACAAAAAAAATTGGCAGATGCTCGTCAGCAGGAACATTCGCGATTAATTAACAGCCATGCATAAATCGATACCCCCCAAATGTGCACAGTTTCAATACTGGCGGGATGACTTACAGAGAGCCCAATCCTCTCTAATAATAATAATTGAATGGGGCTAAATATTTTCGCAACAAATTCTTGAAAACGAATATGTGGCAGAAACAGCGATTGCTATTAGTCAAAAAAAGGGGCACTCCGGCTGTACATTGAGCCAAAAGTACTGCGATGCAACGTGAATAGTAAAAAGGCCACACAAAAAATTGAGTACTCCCATGGGTAGATTACTTCCCCCGCAAGCTGATGTACACTTGCAAGGAAAATAAGGGATGTTTCTGGCAGTCAGAACAGGAAAGAGAGAGACGGGTGCAAAAAAATATATTCCGAGAGAATGGAAACAGAGTCATTGAGAATTGAGTGAGAGCAGGGCCTGTGTTCTATTGTCCATAAAAGAGATGGGGGAGGCTGCTGGAAGCGGAGTGTAAACTGCGTAGAGAAATCTCTGTCGGTGTGTTTTTTTTTTCGGAAAAAAGACGGATATCCGGGCTCGTCTTTTAGCCCGTGTCTCTCTTTCGGCATCCAAAAATAGCTGAATCCAACGAGGGATTTCGAAAGGCCAGTTTGCCACGGATAGACTCTGGAGCGTGCCAAACGTCCCATAAAATATAGAAAGGTGTAGCCTATCCTATTGGAAATGGCCCTGCTTAAACCCCTCTAGACATTCGCCACTTGTAAAAGCTTCCTGTGGGCTGCAGACAACTCCAAGTGTCGAGAGATGTCCTGGAATTTCGGATCACTCTTGTTTTATATGTCCAGCTCGTAAAACGCTTCTCTGTTGATTTCCTATTTTTCGTAAAGACGCTGCAGCAAATGTGTGCAAGCGATGACAGGTGATGTCCACATATATGACGAGGGGGGAAACGTGGCGCGGAAAATTAGCTATCAAAGTGCGCTAATCATGGTATCAAAAATTAGTTGCCAGAGGCGACCCATTTAGTAGGTGTAGCAGGTAGGGGTGATGGAGCGATATTGTTTATTAAGCAGGCGTCAAATTGGGCTTGATTTGTGAGCTTCCAACACTAATGGTTATTATCCAGAGCAAAGGACGCTCCTAGAGAAAGTGGGTCAGTAGCATGTGGAAAGGTGAGACTGTACTGCGGAAGATTTCTGAAGAAGGAAAAAAAAAGTTGGTCTACAGGTTATCATAAATCGCCTGGAGCTTTAGGGAAGGCGAGCTGCAGACTCATCGGGCAACAGATCATTGGCAGTGGCTCCTTGCCAGCCATTTTTCTCTCTTCTCTTGCCCCCCCCCCCTCCACTAGCTTCTTCCNCCCTACTTTTTTTTAAACTCTCCACAGGACCATCCTCCAACTTTTGCCCAAACGATCTCCAGATGAGGTCGAACGCTCGTAGGACGTTATCGCTTACGCTTCGCAGTTCCAATCGATAACCTTTTGCGTATGCGGAATGTGCAAAAAAAAAACTAAGGCCGGAAAAAGCTAGAAAGATAGAAGCTGTGCCTTTTTTGGTATGTGCAGAAGGTTTTTTCCAATATGTTTCACGTGCCGAATCTATTTCTAAGCAAATATATTGAATAGCTCAGTATGAATATTACATGTTTGAAATCAATAGTGAAATCAACTAGTTGCGGCCGCGTTAAGTAAGTTAACGTTGTGGGGGTGTTAACAGACTCTTGCCATCAAGCAGTGTTATGGGAGGGCAAACTTGCAGACAATTAGGAAGTTGCCACTACTAGCAATCTGCTTACACTAATAGCCTATTTATCGAGGCAAAGTCAAAAGCTTTGGGCACGGTCGCAAGGCAGCAGCTTGGCTTTTGCCAGGTGCACTTTGGGACACTTTTTTTTTTTTTTGGACCCCATCCAAAATTTTGGGAGGGGCCAAGAGCCTTGCTTTATTCAGACTCTGGGTCTCACTCCTTTTTTTTTTTTTAACTCCCAGCTTCTCTCCCAGAGTCCCCGTGCTCACTTCTCTCATTAACGGATTTCGCCAGGATTATTGGGCTCCCGGGGCGCGTAAGTCACCTCCCTTCCTTCTGACTTGCCAAAAAAAAGAAGAGGGGAAAAAAAGAGGCGGAACATTTTCTGGAGGGTGGTTCTGCATGTGTGACAAAATCTAGGAGACATAGAGCATCATGAGTAACACACAAAAAAAATATTCTCACCTTTTTTAAAAGAAGGATCGCTTTTTTTTTGGTGCAGTGAACGGGCGAATTCCCTTCTGTTTCTTCCAAGCCCCCCCTCTCTTTTCAAGTGATGGATTGGACAACAATGCTTAAATTTTCTGGACGGCGGATGATTTATTGTTGCTGCTGGGCATTGTTAAGTGAAGCGTGTGCGGAAGAAAAGATGCGGAGCGCGTCGTCTCGGCAGCAGCAGGTTTTCGGAGCAGAGAAAAGAGCCGGGCTGAAAATTTCGCTCGCTAACCTTCAAGGAACTTGGCAAACTGTTTAAAAAAAAACTCCAGAGAGAGAAAGAGAGAGAGAGAGAAAAAAAAACAGACAGAGGTATAAGTGTGGAGAATGAGAGCCATTAATTTGTTCGCCTGAAGGGCACGTAACACCATGATAAACAGCATTGTCGTGAAGCAATTAATAACTGCCTGGGAATGAACTGGAAGGTCAGGGAAAAGGTCACGCAATATCTGTCCATTTGTTTTTAACACCATATAACCGCTCCTTTTTTTCTTACAAATATATACTAGTAGCGAGGATTGCCAAATTTTGGCCCACCCCACCAACTTGGACGTAGTACGATATGCCACAACCAGATGGCTCGCATCCTCTCTGTACACTCCTGCCACTATCAGGGGTAAAGTAGTAGTAGTAGTAGTAGTAGTAGTAGTAGTAGTAGTAGTAGTAGTAGTACCTGCACGTTGGTGATGAGTCACCGCGCGGACAAAGCCCACCAGGGTGATATAACCAGAGCCGCCGCGTTGAAGTGGATCCCACCCTCTCTGACCGCTGTCCTCTAATTGCTGAACGGGGAAAGTGAAAACTACTACCTAGGAAATGAGTATCACGGACAAACTTGTGGACGGGTCTCGGACATTTCGCCCCCGCCGTTTCGCCCTCGAACTTTTAGCCCCCGGCATATTGGCCCCCGGGACAATTCCGCCCCCGGCCAGGCTACACACAAGGCCAGATCCTTCTCTATGAATGCCCAGCCGAATACTTCAAAGTGGAATATGTCACTGGGGCCAATGTGCCGGGGGCTAAAAGTCCGGGGGCGAAAATTCCGGATCCCCTTGTGGACAGAGGAATAAGGGGATTAGTAGTATGAATTGACTGCAATAGATTTATTACTTTTTTGCAAGCATGGCAATGGTTTGCCCATTTGTTTTTAAAGCTAAGACCTGACTGAAAAGGATGGGGTCGACTAGAGAATTAGGTTGCAATCTACCCTCTCTGTGGGTCCCCCCCGTCGAATTTGCGAATTTCCCTGGTAGTAGGAGAGTCCGGGGCGTGAGGCATCGTTTCCAGTCGACTGAGGGAGAGAAAAGAGGAGAGACCCGTACGTCCCGCTTCTTCTGGGCGCGATCCATCCCAAAGGCAGCCGAGCGAAGCCACCAGAGAAGGCAAAGTAGGCGAAGTAGTCGATGGGGGTTGAATTGGGTTGGGGGTGTGCGGAAGGGGGGGGGGGGGACAGAACCCAGAGAGAGAGAGAGAGAGTTTTCCCGACCCCCTCCTCTACTACCTTTTCCGGGAGACGCAACTTTGGCACGAGTTCAGCTCCAATTACTGTTTGTGCGCTGCCGGAGACAGATCTTTATTTCCGTTTGCCCGCTTTCACCAAACATGCAATCAGGCAGTTAAAGGTGTTTTCCACGGCGCCCACAGATCCTCATTCGTTTCCTTTTTTGGTCGGTAGGACGAAGGAGAGTGCTGCCTCTCTAGCGGCAGACCTCAAATGGAGTGTAAGCAGTGAGTAACCGCAGAAGAGGTTCTCTCCGTGTTGGTGCGGTTTTTCTCGAGGTTCCACCCCCCACATAAATCCATCCACAGCAATTCTGTACTTAGAATGGTTCTCTCCATGTTGGTTCAAGTTTTCTCGGGAGTTCTCTCGCAATCTGAGCTTAGATGTTTCGTGGCCATGTCCGATGATGTCATCACCAAATCCTTGATTAGTTCTGGCAGCATCATCGATTTCCAATTTGCAGATGGTCCTGCTTCCGCAGCGTTTAGTGATTGTCTGCTCCGATCTTTTCCTTCATCATCCATCATTCGGTCGACAGGAAACAACTACGCAACTTGTGCGACACATGTACGATCTGCTC
>KZ538648.1:49933-70622 GCA_000934665.2 Catajapyx aquilonaris
CCCCCCCCCCCTCAAAAAAAATATATGGTTGGTCCGGGGATTCGCGAGAAAGAAAGGCTTTAAGCTCTTTTATGTAGGTTGGTGTCTCGTTACCCATCAAATGGCAGATTAAATTATGACCATGTTAAATAATGTGTTAATTTATCACCTCAATTCCCGTGACATAACGATGCGGTTTTGTTAAATTATTTAGACACCTGCAATATGCGGTAAAGCCTTGTTTGTACTGTTCGCAAAAAGCCCGTGTGGTGTCCGCGACTTGTTGTTTATCCTAGGTGTTGCCAGGTGGCGCGATATTCCGGAAGCCACCTGGCGACGTCCAGGATAAACAAGAAGTCGCGGACACCACACCGACAATCTTTTAGCTGTGGTGTACTTTCTAACGTAATTAACATGCGGCGTGCAGGATACATTTTGATCTCGTTTCTCTTCCCTTTTTTTTTCATGCTGGCTGGCTCCCATCATCATCCTTTGGGGCGATGCATCCGGAGGTCCGGAGATACTCCACTTTTCCAGCCGATTAATTAGGATTGAGGCCTCTCCCATCTCTTCCCCCCACCAGCTTCCAGCATCACCTAGCTCTCTCTCTCCCACCCCCTCTTTACACTGTTCCTTCCAGACGAACAGTCGCCAAGTGGAAGAAGGCTTGTTGCATTTAGATTGCTTGATTTTCCACCCCCTTTTTTCCGTGCGGATGGTCCTCTACCTCACCTCGGACTACTCTTTGCTTCTGCTCATGTAGATTCTCCCATCTTCCTTATTTTTCCAGCACGTTTGTTCCTCGAGGATTTTTTTTGGTGGCACCGTTGCGTGATTTGTTGCATAAGTGAACGTGTAATGCACGTTGGAGTAAGAGTCTGAACCATGCCGAATTATTATCAGAGAGACAAAAGGATTGGTGGGTCTGACCCCCTGCAATGGAGGAATGACTTTGCCTTAGATTTACGGCCTCGAATTGCGGAGAAATCGGTCCGAGAGAAGAACGTGAAATATTCCAATAGCTAAAGAGTCCCAGGGGACCGGGCAAAATATGGCGCGACATTTTTTTTACGGCCTCTTATCCTATAATTTTGCTTCCTACCCATCCTCCCGGGGGGGTCTCTGCAGGAATGGACCAGATTTATGCGTTTCCTTTCGACTTGCTTTTGGGAATACCTCTGACTTTGTGAGCGGGGGAAAAATGTGTTGCTGCTTCTGTTTCTGTCGTTTGATGTCGTGATTCGAGTTACGACCGGTCAGCAAAAGGTCATTAAAAGTATCCTGCAGAAGTGAGAGCAGGTCACGACTACTTTGTTTGCAGGGGGTGCAGATGGTTCCTGTTTGCACCCACTTCTTCTTATAAACTGTTTGCCGTCTGATGCTGGCTGCTAGGGGAAGGGTGTTTGCCCGGATGAGGATTACTGGTGTTTGCCAACAAGTCCGGAACCGCTTTTCTTCTCTCCTGGGGAAGAGGAACGTGGGTTGGGTCCGCAAAAAGATTGGTGAATCATCCAGTCCCCCGGATCATCAAGTGTCCACTGAGGGTTGGAACCCGATGAAGAGGCCTCGAGGACAGACAACCCGCATCGACTGATAGTGGGCAGTGGGCAGTCGGCACAAAAGGGTGGTAGGCTACGCGTCCCTCGAGCAAACATCCCAAAGATCTGGTCCTATTCAGCAACACACTCACTTTGAACTTTCCCCAACCATCCATCCATCCACAGTCCGCTTCAAGGGACACACCAACTCTCAATTAGCGGCCACTTCGGACCCTTATTGACTACTTCCAACAATCGGGTCGGAAGTAACAGCAAGAGGGTCGCTGGGGGAGATGCTGAAGAGGGAAATTTTTTGGGGTAATAATTTTAGTGCAACTAATTGGCATGTTCGCAATATTCAGCCCCCCGGTATCATTATTTTGGCATCACACAAAAAAAATTGTTACGCCAATCATCTCCTGCTCTGCTTTTTCCACTTTGTCCGATGCCTAGCATGGGAACCATCCAGCCAAGAGTGGCCATTTTGTTGCAAAACAGCCCGCAATTTGTCCTCTCCTGGTTTTTTTCTCTCTATATATGAAACACACACAAAAATACACTACCGTCCCCTCCCCATAGCAAATTATTTCAGCTGAAAGAGCAGTTCTTTGAGCCGGGTTGATCAGCAGCTCCAAACATCCAGTGTATCTAGACTCGTTAGACTGAAAAGGAGAGGCTGTGAAAAGAGGATAAAAAACGCACACATATTGCCAAAACGCGCGTTACGCACCCAATGGCCTACCCAAAGATTACTTTGGTACATATATATATTTTTTGAATAGGCTCGAACAGCATCAAACTTTGAATAGAGGGGGGGTGACCTCCGCTTCATTGGCAACCGGTTGAAGCAAGCGGATTAAATCCTGAGCCTCATCGACTGTGGCAAATTGACAATTGGGCTTCACTTTGCCTCGCTAAATCTCGATGAATGGGGTACCCTGCATGAATCCATTTTGAGGCGCCATAAAACGTGCACGTGGTATGTGTGTGTATGGTTAATGGGCACTTTTTGAGGCCTCATCCAATAGGAAAAAGAGATGACCATGTTGGGTTTGCTACTACTGTAGTAGTACTAAGCTGGAGAGAGTTGGCGTCCCCCAACTACTCACGTCAGGAAATGGAAAGCAGTTGTTGGCGTCACTTTAGCTGCGGCCATCACGACTTTGACAGAGACAACTTGGTGTGTGCGACTGTTGAATATTAAATGCCTGGGAGTAGAGAACGGACTGCTGTCGGGACACACTCTCTCTCCTCTCTCTCTAGGGGAGGGCCAAAAGGGGTTGGAGGAAATGGGAGGGGATGGTGTTGGCCAGTTAGGCCAACTAACTGGGTTGATGAGGCTTATTTCCTCCACTTGATGACTCCCAGAAATTGTGGTCGCTCACTTGCGGTTTTGTTTTCACGTTTTTCGGGGAGGCCAGACTGTTTATAAATTCGGTCCGCATCAATGTAAAGTATACTGTGTATGCAGGACCTAAGCACATGTCATTCGGGGGCTTACAGCGGTAATAATAAATGACACTGTACTGTAATTAGTGGGAAATAGGTCATACCATTTTTGTTTGGAGGGACAAGCTGTAGCTCTGGACGTACCGGTTGAGCAGGTAGAACAGTCTTATAAATACAGTCAATTGGGGTGAGATTGTGCCAGGTGGGGTGAGATTGTGCCAGGTGGGGTGAGATTGGGCCAGGTGGGGTGAGATTGGGACAGGTGGGGTGAGATTGTGCCAAATGGGATGAGATTGGGCCAAATGGGATGAGATTGGGCCAGGTGGGGTGAGATTGTACCAGGTGGTGAGATTGTGCCAGCGCATTTTTGGACAACAGTATGCCCTGCTGGCAGCAAGCGAATTTAGGCATGTTTCACTACAAGGTGATCAAGGGTTGGCAATGACGAGTAAAATTCGCGGTAGTTGTCCCCCCAAAAGAGTGCTGGCACAATCTCACCCCAATTGACTGTATATAATTTGAAATTATACTTGGGGGGTTTATCCTGGAGGCATTTCAATAAGCGAGTCGGAGCTCCTGAAATTATTATTCTGGATTTCAGCTGAGTGGAATCAACGTGACGGACACCAATCCCAAGATAGCAGTGTCTCTAAACGGAAGCAGCTTTCAAAATTCCTCCCTCCAACCCCCTGCTATACTACTCAAATTGTGATTGACGCTCCGGAGTATTACGCCCCGGATTGGGGAATATGAAGAAAAGCAGATGCACGGGCCTCTCTTTTCATAATATACCTACGTCATGTATGCCATCCCGGTTTTGCAAATTCCACACTCCACTTTTGCAGGATATAAGCGACGTGGCTGGGCCTCTTATTTCCTTTTTCGGCAAAAGCAGCAGCAGCGGCTCTCTCCGACGGTAGGGTATAGTATTTGCATGGAGCCAGGCACAAGACCGGATTTACGCCAATTGAAGATTTGCATTCCGGAGATGCATGATTTATTATGATCCGGTTCCCACACAAGGCACCGGAATCAAATAATTGGATTGCCTTGTATTCATTCAGGATTCCAGGAGACGGGTAATTAGGGATTGCGCGCTTCCTCGTTTGCCACCGAGACAAGAGGAGAGAAGGAGGAGAAGAGAGACACCGGTTTGGGAGATGAGATATAGTCTCTACAGGGTGGTGCACCGCTCAAGTCTCCAACACCACAATATAGATGGAGCACCCACCCTCTATGTGCAGTGCTGCCACTCCAGATGTGCGAGGGGTAGTGGGTACTACATGCACCTTATCTGAGCCAAGATGATGACTTACCCCGGACAATTGCTGGCAAGTACTTGATGAGTGACCCACCCTGTTGCCACACAGAGGAGGAAAAACCATGTCCTAGTTCTACTAGTGTCTATATATGGAAAGGACGGGTTGTCCTTCATCATTTGACTGCATCGCGAATCTTTTTGACAAGACGTTAATGAAGAGGTACCCACCGAGGATATATGAAGCTCATGACTTTTCATGAGGAGGGAAGGGACGGGGAGGGGTGGAGGAAAGGTGCATTTTAATCAGAGCCTCTAGAGAACGAGACGTGATTTTATGCGCATCAAGCGAATAGACTATTACTACTGCGTATCCTGGCAAAATATTCGCAAAATTCGGGTCAGGTCCAGGAACTGGTTGCGGTTATTTGGTACGACTATATTCTTACCAAAAACGAGTGTCCATTGTTGCCTTAACGACCTTAAGGAAGCAATTTCTGAAAGAATGCTCAACAACCCTGGGAGGTAAAGTAAGTTCATCTGTTCCGCGTCCAATTAAGATGACCGCTTGGGACGGCGAGAATGGGACAACATCAGGTGAAGACTAGAGGTCATCACCAGCACCCCCTCCCACAAAATGGTTATTTCGAGGGTGGGGGTGTTGGAAATATGATCCTCTTAAGACGATGCCCACCTTGAGAGGCTTGCTGCTGCCCGGACTCTAATTCTCTGCTAATTTGGGAGCCGACACAAACTGAGTTAATCTCTGCCATTTTGCAGCTTAATGGACTACTTAACCAGGGAGCGGGTCGCATGCAGTATTCAGGTGGGGGGGAGGAAGGCTGGGAAGGGAGGGAAGGTACTGCCAACTTCAGAACAGTCGGGGTAAACCTTAAGCCGAGGCCGCGAATAAACAGATCCGCGGTTGGAAACAGGTTTATGAGAGCAATTGAATTACACGGACAATATGATGAAGGGAAACTGTTTTTGCCCCCCTCTCCAACTTCTCTCACCCCTCCACCATATCCAAGGCTCTTGTCCCACCCTCTCAGGCGATGTTACATTTCATTACCATAAACGCTGCCCGCTTGTACTGGATCTGCTTCTGATGAGTTTATGTGCCCCGTTTCCAGCATCCAGTTATGGTCCTTTTGCCCAGGTGCTATTCAGGTTTTAGTGTGACGGTTTCCAACTGTAGTTAATGGTCAGCCGTAACTGTGGACGTCCTTGCAATGGTTACCGGTTGAGCAGGTAGAGCAGTTTGTGTACTATAACACGCAAAAAGATTGTCGCACTGTATCCGTGTCAGGGAGCATAATTATACTACGTATAAGAGGCGCAAACTTCTGTCGGCGCCATTGATGTCCGCGTCTCTCTGTTTGGGGCCGTTTCCAAGGCTGGCGGCCATTTTGAACGCCAACGAGATATAAATAGGGTACAGGCAAAAGTAGGGTCCGCCATATTTGATGGTTTTGGCGGCCATGGCAACTATACATGGCAAGAACACGCACGAATCAAAGATGGCGGACCCTATTTTTGCCTGTACCCTATTTACACCTCGTTGGCGTTGCCCGCACTTCAAAATGGCCGCCAGCCTTGGTAACGCCCCAAACAGAGAGACGCGGAAATCGAATGTTTGCGCCTCTCATGTAGTATATGCTCCCTGTCCGTGTGGTGTCGGCGACTTTGTTGCCAGGTGACGCGATGAAAGCCACCTGGTAGCGCCCAGGATAAACAACAAGTCGCGGACACCACACGGATACAGTGAGACAATCTTTTTGCGTGTTATAGTACTTATACCAGTTGAGCTTGTGTCACGTTGCGTTGGATTAATTTTTCACTCCTGCCCCTGCCAGGTTCAATCCTCGACTTCATTCTCTCTCCCCATGCATTGTTAACGACGCATACTAAATTGGCGTCCGCAAATTTGTGACGTAATTTTATCCACCTCCTACTCTAGGGTTAGGCTTTTAGAGGGACTCCGACCCCCAATTTTTTATTATTAAAAAGGAGGTAACGTTGTTGGTGACACCAACAATGGCGGTCCAATGTGTCATCCGGACTGTGTTTCATGCTCCAGATGATATTTTAACCTCCAAAACCGCAGCAAGCAGATACAATCGTGGTTTGTGCGGCAGAAGGGCTGAGGCCTAATAAATGAGGGACGGAGGTGAGGCTCATTGTTGCGGAAAACAATTGGAGAGGGAGAGTAGATAGAGGGTCTGACCCAGCACTTGCGGTCCTGTAGGTTGCGCAGGAAATTAAAAAAGAAGTGCCACATGTTGACGGAAAATTTGCGGGTGTTGCTCGTTGTTGCGGAGTCGCTGGACTGAAAAGTGTGTAGTGTGGTCACATGGAGAGGTGGGGAGCATGCATTATGTATTACGCTGTGGGAGAGAGAGAGAGAGACGGAGGGGGGTGGAATTTACACGCATAAACTGCACACAGCCCCATCAAGTTAAGTTAGTTACATCGCGGGCACAGTTTCCGGCTTTTCTTCCGAGTGAGCCGACGCATCCGGTGCGTTGTTGTCAGTAACTATCACAGCATAACGCGCAGCACTCCCCCGGAATGTACTGGTCATGCTAAACATGGCTGGTGCTCCATTTTAGCATAAAACAACACAGGTTCCAATGCTGCTGGTGCGGTCCAGTCTAACATTGAACAGCAGAGGACGGATCCTAGACGATCAAAACCCTGCTGGGCACAGGTCCAAAATCCATCTTATACAAGGGAGGTGTACAGGGTGCTCGAAAGTGCTGTAGATGTATAACGAAGGTTGGAGAGTCTATGAGATATTGAAAGGAGACCCTGGAGCAAGAATCCGGCCAGATCGTTTTATATGCAAAGTGATAGGAGAGAGAGAAAAAAAACAACCAAAATTCTAAAGATGTGTATAGTTTTTTCGGAAAGCGAATATTTTTGTTGTGAGGGAAGACAGGCCGAAAATTGACTTTTTGCTTGTTTTTTTTTGGGGGGGGGGGGTCGAAAAAAATGGAGTGAAAACCTAATAAAAGATTCAAAAGCAGCTGTGAAGAGTTTCTGGTGGAGGCGNCCCCCCAAAAAAAAATGATGTGACCTTCCCTCCCTCAAAAAAATATTGTGAAATCGCAAGTTTGCATTTTGAGTCACGTTCCCATCCGGCCACGTCTGGGCATCCACGCTCTGGCTTTTGTGACTTGCAAAACGCAATTTCCCAAGCCGTATCAAAACTTTACTGCCAAATCTTCGTCAACGACGTCGCGCCAAATTGTAGAGTGATGGCCCGGTTTACACCCAAGTACCTTCAGCTGTTCTTAAACGTCATTATCGGTGTAACCAATTTGTGTACTGCAGGAAAATGTAAGCGCATTCCTTGGCTAGGTAGACTCTGTCTGTCCGCGCCGACTCATCACCAACGTGCTTGTAGTACCACTTTACCCCTGAGGATGGCAGCAGCGTGCTGAAAGCGTCATTATCGGTTATGGCAGGGAAAATAATTATAGGAGTAAGTAAATAAATAAACAAAGGAAAATATCATATACTTCGCCCGCTTTTTTCCAGGCCTGCGTCCTGCGGTGTAGACCTTTGTCCTCGGTGGATGTGTAGTACTGCTTTCATCCTGTGAGAGGCAGTAGTGTGCAGAGAGGATGCGCTCCATCTGTTAGTGGCGCATTGATTTTTTTAAATGAGCTTAACCGAGATGTAGACCTTTGTCCTCGGTGGATGTATAGTACTGCTTTCATCCTGTGAGAGGCAGTAGTGTGCAGAGAGGATGCGCTCCATCTGTTAGTGGCGCATCGCCCTGTAGATTGATTTTAATGAGCTCAACCGAGTGCGCAACACAGTTCGCGCAAATTGTTTCCAACACTAAGCTTGAGGGGGTAACAATATGGCCGACTTTTGCGATGTTGTCGAGGCTCTGGGACGAACCTTAGAACGTTGTTGTCAGAACAATGGGCTTGCGCGAATGTGGGTGCGCACTTGGTTGAGCTCGTAAAAAATTCATCTATACCGCCCAAGTTGGGAGCAGGCCGGGCAGTGTTGCCAAGTTTTGTCAACTGGCTCACGCTCGTATGAAATTGTCGTGATATTGTCGGAAATCACTTGTAACCCCACGGAATTACCTCGATCCCCCGAACACTTCCTGGTCCTCGAAAGCCACGCCATTAGCGACAGTTGTTGACCAATCACCTGGCTCTAACCTTCCGAAAAGAAAATCCCGGAAATGAAATCACGTCCAACTCATTGGCCGGAGCGCAATCAACACTCTAGTGATGCCGAACCAGACAAGGCAGCAGAACATCTATAGGTCTCCTGCCCTCTGCAAGAAAATTCCAACACCGCGGAAATTCCCTCGACTTGTGTGTTGCCTTTGGCAGCGACTTTTACAATGTTATTGGCAAGAGGAAAGGGGGGTGTGTGGTGGTGTGGAGGGTGGATTGATTGATGAGTTTAATTTCTTTGGACCGGGGGGGAGAAAAGGGGAGGAAGATTTGGACGCTCTCTGAACCCCCCCTCCCTTCTTCTTGCCTTACAACCAACATTTCCGCCCCCAAAATCCTGCTTTTCTGGTCTGCGAGGTATGGCGCCCTATAGCCTCCACCAGCAGCCAGCCAAGGCAATGGGCTGTTTAATTGGAAATCACCCCCTTCTCCTACCCCTTACCTCCCCATGGAAGTCCCCCCCCCCCCCACAAAAAAAAGAAAGTTTGACACTGGCTTGGAGGGGTTGAAATTATTTCGCGCGGGTTCCAAATGTACGACGACAGGGGCCGACTTTAGGGGTTGGCCCCCAAAATGACAAGCGCAACTTAGGAAATTACCCGAAATCCCCGTCAAGGTTCGGGACCATTTGGAAAGGGTGGAGGGGGGGGGGGGAAGGCAATCACATGCACTTGATGAGCGTGTCGGATCACGATTAGTTGCTACCTTTTCTAATTAGCAAGGGTTGCAAATTTATGCCACGAATTTGAACTGCGAATAAATTTGCCTGGCCAAAAGAATGGGAAAAAACTTCATGCAGATAAATAAACAGTGGTGTCTAACACGTGCCGCAATTATATATTTTAATGTCATTATGTATTAATTGCACATTTGCGTATGTAAAGCTGAGATGCGGCAACATATATGGACGTAAAAAAGTTTCAAGATTGTACCTGATTGTATACCATCAGTTTTTGCTCATTTTGCAACCAGTTTTTCCTAGTGTTCTTGTCTTCAGTAATCTGTGGGACCGGAAGTATGTGTTTTTACTGTAACTGTGGGGACTACTGTCCCCCACAATTTCTCTTGTGGGGACATTTTGGGTCCCCACATCTTTACACACTAGAACGGTACAGTTATAGTGGGGACATGTCCCCACAATTTCGATTTGCATGGTTTCACAAAAAGTCAATTTCTCTCAGCCTAGGTAAGGGTAGGTAATGGTAGGTTAGGTTAGGTTAGGTTAGGTTAGGTTACACTTGGTTACACTAGCTTCGAAAAGATGAGTTTTCAACGTCCCCATAGCTTATTGAGCGCAAATCTGTGTGGACTTGACTGTTTGTGATCTCACAATCAGACCCCTCAAAAGTTCAATAATTTTTTAAACTGGTTAGTGACACGTTTACCTGTAGAGCCATAAATTGCAGTGGAGCTTCAATTGCGCATAAATAACTGTTATTGTATAAATCTGAATCGCAGCTCAATCCAGCTCTTGGTTCAAATTGGCTATTAATCTGGCCAGAAGGCTCGCCATATAAATGAACAAAAAAGTATCTCAGTCTAGGAGGTTGATTAATTTTTTTTTCTCTGTTGTTTCGTGCGTGTGTTATATGTTCTGGATGCTCAATGACCCCGAACAAGCAAGCTGCTACCAAAGCAAAAAACCACAAGGGGGGGGGGGGGTCAAATTGAGGCGTCAAAGAATGGCTTCATACGCTGGGTATACTCTATACAACCGTCGTTTTTTTTTCAAAAGGTTTCTATTTGTGAAGTTCCGTGTGTATATATTCGCGCACACAAAAGTCGCCGGCTCTTTTTTTCCGTCTCTCCGTGTGTCTCTTGTTGGAGTCGGTAAAAGGTCATGCTGAAATGAGCAAGCCAGCAGTCTGGGATATTCCAAAATGATTCTTCAGTCAATCGGAAAGAGGCAGGAAATGGCAATGGAAATCTAATGGGCGTGACAATTAGTTCCAGTTTAGATGTCAGGCTTTTGTTTTGCTGTCTTGTCCCTTTGTCTAGCTGTTCCTTGCTCTGTTAAGTGTGTGCAACTGTTCAAAACAGCACAAACTAGGCCAATCACCGAAATACTGAGCTCATAGTGCTCAAAACAGCAACGAATGGATTTATGTAATTTTTTTTTAGCTTTCGTTCCAACGAGCGTCCCATTTTTTCTTTCCGCAAATGCAGGCTTACTTGAAGTAATGCCCCGCGATATTCTTAACACAGGCTGAGCAGGATCCTTCCTAGGAGCATTTCATTTGTATAACTGCCAGCTGCACCAGAAACCGCAGGCAAAGACCCAAACCCTCTCTGGAGTCTACATGCAAAAAAAAGAGGAAAGGAGAAAGCATCGTTTATGGGCGGCGTCCCCGAAACAGATGCAGAAATAAGGCATCCTGAGTGCATATAAAGCGAGGGAATATTGTGGGGAAGAGGAAGTGGATGTAAATCCGGGGCACTAAAGAGCAATGCAGAGGGTCGTAGCCAGACTGAGGACACAGGGTGGCTAATAAACAGGAAGATTGTCGCCTCCTTGGCGATGCGACGCCAGCCAGGTTTTATTAGCTTCATTTCCAAGTCGGATGGGAGCGTTAAAGAGGCGGCGGCAGGTGCGGCCTCGCTTCAGCCCTCCAGATGGAAAGGAGATAGAGGTGATGATGGGCCCCGGGGCCACCTGCCCCTGGGCCTAGGGTCAAACGAGCCCCTCTTTCCCATCTCCACAAAAAAAAACCTTTTGAAGGACTACTTGTTGCAGCCCCCGAAAAAAAAAAAACCTCTCAACTTTTGACAACGACCCCGGACGCTTTCAAGCTGGGGCTTAAGAGGACACGATTTGCTATCATGCCATGGAATGTTGCTATTTCGCTTCGAGGGCACCTGAGACCCAGGGCACAATGGAAGCCGACTCTCCCCACAAAAAAATGGGTCCAATCAATGGAACCTGACTTTGCACCTGGATACATTTGCCGAGAAGTTATCTATCGGCTGGCACATAAGTCCTGTAGTACTCAGGAAAAAAGTCACATCTGCACTTCATGGCTTCCCCTGCCAACAGCGGTCAGCTGCTAGTTCTAGCATAAAAATTAATCCCGATTCGAGACAGTTATGGGCAACTTTACCATGGCGCCAACCTTTTGTCAAAGGCTACCAGGAATATGAAAAAAATAATATATTTCAAAAGCAAGGGCTAAAATTGCATGACAAAGGCCTGCTTTTGTGGCTTGCCTTTTCTCTCTTCCTGGCCTGCACTTTCATTTTATATACATATACGAGCGTGTACTGGAAAAGCTCCGCCATTGCACTTTGTTGCAAAGCATTAGCATACTGTACTTATCAGACGCACATTCACGTGATTATGTGTCCAGCGCCGGGGCCCTCTGCACTTCATAAAATATGTCCGCTTTTGTAATATTTAGTGGCCCTACTGGAAAAGGTGGGGTCTCAATGGGCTCCATTGCCGATTCCAGTTAACCATTGGCCGCTCGGTAATAAAAATACATAATAATGTTGTATAGAGAGAAAATCCGGGTTTTGAAAAGGGCGGCCCCCGCAGGTAAATGTGATGTTCAGTAATTTTTTGAGTGCAAATTACGCAATGAATCGTTAATATTTCGAAGGTTATTCGAATCGCAGGTTACACACCATGCGTTTCAAAAGTTAATCTCAATTTTGCATCGATGGCTTCAAGTTTGGCCTATACCGGTAATTATAAACACATACCGTACTCTACAATTTTTTTTTCTAAATTAGCGGGGTCAAATTGCAAATATTCCAGATTATCTAATTTTAATATCATGTTGCTCCTTCTCAGTGCAAAGCCTACTTACAGTGCATCCTGTAGGCTATCAAAAGCTGCGTAGGACAGGTTCCACTGTACTCAGTTATTCAAACAAAAACCTAAGCAGTACTTTCAGTAACTGATCACAAATTATTATTAACATAAACCACGAAAATTAAACGATTACATAAATCCAAAATGGCGGCTTTGACGTCATCAATTCAATGTGGCAATCCCTGACGTCATCAATCCAAGATGGCTTCCGATGACGTCACGAATCCAATATGGCTTCTTTTTCACATCACCTTTTTGTTGCCAAGTTTGCTCCGCAACATGGACCAAGCAGCCTTTTATTCGCTAACGAGCCGCCTTCTTTGGCAAACTGTTTCCCTGGCAGTAATGAAATCAGTGGTTTCCCGACCGCAGCATCATCCGCAGGGTTCTGCGTGTGATGTAATGGCTTCCCCCTCCCCCAACTCCTATCAGGGGCTAGCAACAACCCATGGCGCGCACTTTATAACGTCTACTATACACCCCGCACGTACGATGCGCCATTAGCGGCTACGGGGGCCTTCATTAATTTTAAGCTGCGGATTGGACATTAGGCTTTCCTCGCAGGATGTAATGGTTATATCTTGTACAGCCGCGAAAGAAAAAAAAGCACACCTCATTTTTTTAAAAAAATACAGTATTTTCCACCCTGTAGCATCGCCAAGGTTTGCAAAAATCTTTGGTTGCAAAAAAAAAAAGAAGTGATGGCGGTGCTTGAGGCTAGCTTGGGAGTTTTCCGATTGCAGCATGTATACCCTCAGCACATCCAACTACTTTTCTTCTTCTTCTTCTTCTTCTTCTTTGAGGAGTTACCACTTTTGACTTGGAGTAAGAGGGAGGGTGGGGAGGTTTAGGAATAGCCCGCAGACTTGCTGGAGACAAGCAGGAAATGGCAAAACGCGATGAGTTGAGTACTTAGTGCCTTGCAGCCCTTTCGTTTTCCGGCGCCTAAACTGCGAGTCCAATCGGACTGTTGCTGGCAGCATCTATGCAGAAACCGGGTCCACTTTTTTCGCGTGCAAAAAAAAGGAAAGGAAAAAGGAAAAGTTTTCAGGCGGGGGCGGGTATAGTTGCGGAGTTTGGAGCCCTAATTATAACGCAGAAAATTGCAACCGGACAAAAGTGCGATAGATCCTCTGTTTGTCCGGAGTGAGTCATCACCGCTCAGCTATAATAGTACAACTACCAGCCACGTGGCAGCACTGTGCAGAGAGGTTGAATGCGCCATCTATGTGACGTATGGGGTTGCATAATTTGCTGCGGCAAAAACGGGCCTTTCGTCACCTCCAAGGTGGCCAACCGCAGCAAATTATCTCCGCCCCCCCCCCCCTTCGAAAAAGTCGATAAGGAAACTTTTAGCAAAGTCTGAACTGGATGGAGGTGGTGGTGCGAGGGGGGCGGCCCAACAGCACATCCAATTCGGAATGCAAATGGCAGCCCGGCTCAAAAGGAAGGGGGTAATTAACTGTTGCTCTCTGATTCACCCCCAGAGGATAACCAGACCCCGGATTCCGTCTCTTCCGTGTCAAGATTAGAATTAGCTCTCTCTAAACGGCCCAAAGTGATAAGAATATAATTAGTCGCACCCCCCCGCAACAAACAGCAACCGCATCTAGGTAGAACCCATCCCAGTGGAAGAAAATCCAATAAAATCTGGATTGCATTCTTTCCAAGTAATTACACCTGGTGCAAGTTGGACTTCCTTGCACAATCCACATCAAAAGAATTACCTTAGGGTAAGAGCTAGAGCAGAAGCATAACCTAACCTAACCTAACCTAACCTAACCTAACCTAACCTATCCTAACCTGACTTAACCTTACCTAACCCTATCTAAACTAACCTAAATGTTCTCTCAATGTTCGTGTGGGGTTTTCTCGAGGTTCTAAGTCCAACTGACTGGGTCCATATCTCACTTGCCATATACCCTTGGTGGATGGTCCATCGATCCCAGAAGAAGATGTTACCGCATAATACATTCAGACGCCAGCTTTGACTGACGAGGCTTGTTTACCATTGCTAATATCCGGAATTTGTCCTGTTGGGGGGGAAGGGAGTAGAAACCCTGGAGATTTAATTAATTAAAGGGACACGAGTTGTCCGATGCCGAATCGGAGAGATGCACAGCATCCCTTTTCCTCTCTCTCTTTCTGTCCCCCAAAACCCAAAGCACAGAAAACGGAATATGGGTTTTGGATACTCTGTGCCAACTTGCCAACTTTCTCACTCAGCCATCCCCCTCCCCCCACCAAACAACTATAGTACTATACTATACAACCCAGGCCATAGTTACCAGGCTTTCCCTTCAACTTTGTGGTCCCAGATGCTTCTGGCCGTGCGGAAACTTGCTACGGAAAAGCCCCCCCTCTGCTTGCCTACACACATATATATCCGACAAGTTGCGGCTGGGAGCTTTGCTTCATCCCGTATTACCCGTCGTTGACAAACACAAAATGCATTGCAGGGTTTGCTTCCTGATTATATTGCCAAAGGAACTATTTCGGACCCAGGAATGTTCGAAATGGGCAGGAATTCACAGATTTGTTTTGAGAAAAATCATTTAATGACAGGTGTACCAATAATCTGGCAAGTGTTGAAGGCGTGCCAACACGTGTAATCTACCCGCCGAATCTAATAGCCTTTGGCAGCCGGAAAAGGCGAGCCCATAATTTACCTTCCCTCTCTGGTTGGGAAGGCCCCAGACATTCGGCCTGTGCCAAGTGCGCAACCCTTTCCGTGTAGACACCCCAGGAACAAGAGTACAGCACACGTACCGATGCCCACCCTTCTGATTAATCTAATTGCTCTCGCCTTCCCCCCCAGTCTAGTAATGAATTTAGGAGCCGCCACCTGCTGTGCCATCGACTCTGGCCAGCAGCTTCTGGAAGTGGCGTCCAAGACATATCCAGACCCTTCCACCTCCCCCTCAACTTGTTGCATATTCAGCGGCGCCATCTGCGCCCCTAGGCCATGATCGATATTCCTCCTTTCTCATCCTCCTGCACTCTTTGCCAACAAACCAACCCTCCCAGGGAAAATACCCCCTCCCAAAGCCTTATACTCCTACAAAGGCAACAGGCGCCAGCACTATCAAGTTCCAGGACCCAAGTTTTCGCAGTCTGTTGTCGCCCCCACCAAAACCCTCCATCCCCCCCACCCACACCTAACTCCAACAGAAGGGGGGTGGGAAAGTCTCTCTCGACTTTGCAACTGGATTGGGCGGATCAGGAGACCCTGGTAAGGGAGGATCAACCCATATGCTTTTCTCAGGACGCCCTCCCACTATGTGCACGGAGAGAGGGGGGGCCTAAATGACACAACTCCATTTTGGTAATTTTCATATAGTGAAAAGAAGGGTATAAGAGAAGCAGCTGCGTATAAAAGAAAAATGAGGAGTAAGAGCTAGTGATGTATCACCTTAAATTCAGTTGAATGCAGGTTTTAATCCCAGCTTAATCTCTATTAATCCTACGCTAATCCAGGAATATCCAGCCTTTAAGCAGAGTGAAATTTGGTTGAATCTACTGCAAACAAAAATGTGCCACTCACAGTCAGTTCTGTCGAGATTATGTAATTTTGTGTTTGTGAAACACCAATATTAATTACCATATAACTTTAGTAATAGTTATTTAAAAAAAATATTAAATGGGGAAAGGCTAGCTTAGATGTTATCATCGATGATTTCCTAATTTTTAGCAAATGGCCATATGAGTTTCAATTGTTACTATTCAAATAAGAAGGCACGTCATTCTAAGGTAGGGCTGCTGTCAGTTATGATTATGAAAACCATTGTTTTATTATTGCAAATGCTTAATAGCCAAACTACAGTACAGCTGCCGATTTGCACCGATTTGTCCAAAAAAAATCGTCGATAATAATTGCTGCCAAAAATTATTGCTGCTAAAGTTAAGCGTTTCAATTGCGCGAACGTCTGGTTGCACAATTAAAAAGTAAAAAATGATATATTAATAACATTGCGATTTACGATAACTCAATCTATCCATTCAATAAACTATGATTATTGTTCTAAGAAAGTAATGTGTGAAAGACACATTCCAAAAATATATTATGAACTGTTATTATTACCAGCAGTCAATTTAATTCACTGTAATTTACGTGATGGCATACACCATACGCCTTAGAGTGGCAATATCATATATCATATAAATATTTGCAATTCATAACTGTCAATTTTAATTGGTGCAACCTGGCCTTTAAATCATCAGCTTACCTGATAATGAATCCCCGAACATTGCTGCAAATTCAAGCATAAAAATTCTCGCCAAATGTCACAAAATAATGAATAAATCCATAAAATAACTACTGCCCACTAACGATTTATTGGCTCCAAGTACATGGCTAAAATCAACGAATTTTTTATTATTATTACTGTGTTTTTTTTTGCACACGGATCGGAAGCAGGATCGAGGGACATGGGGGGCCAACCAGGTGGGGGAAATGTCCAGCACGCACACCTAAATTTACACATATTCACACGCACTTTCACACACTCACACACATCTCGGGTGTCCACAGGAACAGTTCTGCAACTCCGTAAAACTGAAGTTTTAAAAAAACAAAAATTATATATATATTTTTTAAATATGATATCGAAGCGTGGTTGAGCACAGTTGGTAGCACCGCTTTTGAGTCCGCGCACTCAGGGTGACATACACAATCGGCAATACAAATTCTTCTGTAATTAGGGGTGTATGTGGGAGAGGGCAAAACACGCACTACACTCCCTCCCACATTATATTTTTTTATACATTATATATATTTTTAAAACCTATACTTTTTTATATATATAAATCTGGTTCGTTGGCGACACTCACTAGATCCACGTAGCAGGCGGTGTTGTCAAAGTTTTTGTATACACCGAAGGGTTTTGAGGGGTTGGCAGCGGGTTTGGGGGGTTGCGGACCCGAGGCCCAAATGAGCAGAGTGTGTCAGTGTGGCTATGTCAGAGGTCACCTGCTGACCCAGGTGACCCACGCGGGGCCCAGGGAGAGAAGGAGTAGCCAGAGCAAGGGCCCTGGGCAACTGCAACGCTCGGGAGACGACGAGTCTCTGCTGCCCTCTGTCGGAAGATCGTTGACTGTTGAGCTGTGATTGGGCGGCGCTGCTGATTCGTCACGCCCCGAGTTGCGCGGGGACACTAGAAAACAAGACACAAGTTGCGCATCATTGCTCTAGACACTTAATACAAACAGTTTTTGGCTGAGCTTTCGTATCGGGAAACCCTTCACTTTTACCTACTCTCCTACAGGCCTGTTTACGACCTCACGATTTGAGCCTCGGTCGCACGACCAGACGCTTTGCGACCGGCAAAAATTTGTCGGAACGACGGTTGGCGGTCGCATGCTTCCAGTCGTTCCGACAAACTTTGGTGGGTCGCACGACCAGACGCTTTGCGACCGACAAAAATTTGTCGGATGTCGCATGCCTCCAGTCGTTCCGACAAATTTTTGTCGGTCGCAAAGCCGTATTTGCTGAAGGATCCGCCAGGAAGGAAGGTTTAGGTCATGGGGTATAGGTTGGTACAGCGTGCCCCCACCCCTGCCACATTCGGTCTCCCATTTACGAAAAGTCCTTCCCAGTTTTTATGTCTTGTTTCTTCTTTCATATAAGTTTTTTGAGATGGAAAGGGAGGGGGCATCGTAAACTTGAGCTCCCCTAGTCCCCCTTCTCCCCTCCGTCCGATCTAATTAAACCTTCCACGAGTCATCAATTTCAAAAACTTGAACTTTGGCAGCAATAATCGCGGTAAATTAGATTCGCTCCCCTTTCGGCCTTCTTTTCGGCCGTCTTTTGTTCAATAAGTACACTGCCATACCCAAAAAAGGTGTAACTACAAAGCTGCAGATATGGCTTTTTTTGCATATAAGTACAGGGTGTGGCACAACTACTGAAGGAATGGGATGGGACACATCCAAAAAATCGCACCTTTCTCGTGCCCCATGGCGGCCTTCAAATGCTGCCCAATTCCAGCTCGAAGCCATTCGCACCGAGACAAAGGAATAAAAACAAAGCCGTAAAAAAGAAAACAGAAGAAGGAAGGGGTGGGGGGTGGAAGGGAGGAAGTTTTTTTTAAAGGAAAAGGAAGGAGCAGGAAATATACCCTCCCTAAATGTGTTTGAATATTATTTATGGTTCTCCATAAAGGATTTCATCCCGGCCATAAAGAGGAACAGTGTTCGAAACCTGGAGGAGGAAGAAAAAAAAGGTATGGTTCAGGACCCATCTTTTTTTTCCCCTCCCCCTCCAGGACACATAAGCCTCCTACGATATAATACCTTCCCCCTCTTTCATAAAAAAAATATATTTTAAGATACATAAAATTTGAAATTGTAGCATCTCCCCTCCATGCAAACAGTGATAAGGCAGTTTTTGTTACAGATGCACGTGTTCCAAGATTTGAAAATATAGAGTGAGCTACGAATTATTGCGTTTCATAGTTGCAGGACATGTTACGTGGAAGTTTACACTACCACTGGATTTCTCAACTAGGTCAGATTTTCTTCGTAAATGCTGCATTACAGTTTTCATCAATCCCTAAGGACTTGTCGTGGGGAAAGCCCCTTAGTGAATAGAACAAACAATTACAGAGTGGGATGCAATTTGTAGCCAGCACCAAAAAAATCCAGTCCATGCATAATGTGCTCTCGTGCCTTTTCAATTGCGCCATCAAACCAAGCTCATTGCGAAATAATGACCGGATAGTACACTGCAAAAAAAAAATGCGAAAAAATAAGGGCTGGAATTGGCTTCATTTGAGAATGAAGCGAGGAGTTGCGCGCTCTCTCACTTTGTTTTATTTAGATTTGGGAATGGGTAGAGTGAGGGTTAATTAGCCGCATTCCGTCGTACCTGCCTAGAACCGCATCCGAGGCACGTCGCGAAACCCCACTTTCGCTATCATCATTAAAAGGAAAAGGAATAGTCTCGACTCACCAAAAGTGGTCCATGCGGGGTCTTTGTAGTGGGTTCCCCTCATTCCTGGTGTGTTGTCGTAACCTGCAAAAAAAAAAATACACCCAAGAAAATTAACTGATTTCTGCAACCCGTCCATCCAAACATTGCAAATTCACACCCGCAGTCTCCTGCATTCAGAGAGTCCCCCTGCATCCTCCAGCCAGCAGGCTTTCCAGGCCCAGAAGGTTTATCCGTACTTTTCGGCAAGTAACTTTCGGGGGAGGTTTCTAACAGACTGCCAGCTTATGGAAATGGGCGAGTGTGGCGCATACATCAGTCCCGTCCAGACGAAAAGGCTCGAGGGGAAAAAGCTTTTTGCCTTTCCAACCAACCACCCCCCCCAACCACCCTCTTACTACTACTCAGCTTCCTAACTGCAGTTAGCCCGGAACCTAACCCCTTCTTCTCCAAGTGCTTCTGATCAATTTGACCAAATCTGGACGGGAAGGGTTTCAAGCCCTGAAGCGAAGTTAAGCTACTTTTCTAGGGTTGGAGGATGAGCTGCACATACTCACCTGACAGAGTTACCACCTGGTTCTCAGTCGATCCCAATGGATTCCCAGTGTTCATCCGGATCTCTGGAAAAAAACACACACAAAAGAAATATTATCCTTACTATTCAGGGCAACCCTTACGACTCTCTTGTTCGCTGGGTTGCATCACTCCCAGGATAACCAGGGTTGTGTCCACTGTACTACAGTATTTGAACCTCCTATGGCATGTTCAGCTTTAAAAGAACCTGTATACTGATGCAAAAAAAAATTGGCAGACTGCAAAAAGAACAGCAGTCAGTTGCTATCTAGACAAGCACTTTTAACTCTGACAAGCGTCTTTTTTTCTGTTCCTTCCCGGAAGCTCCGGTAAGCCTTCTGCTCTATCCTTTTCCGCTTTTTATTCTTCCAATAGACTAATAGGAGCGTCTAGGATGGTCAATCAACCCGGAGTTTTGTAGGGGGGAAGTATTTTTGCACTCTCTTCTACAAAGGTCACTTTTCATCCTTGCATGATGCAACCCCTCTTCTACAAATGTCACTTTTCATCCTTACATGATGTAACCCCTCTTCTACAAAGGTCACTTTTCATCCTTACATGATGCAACCCCTCTTCTGCAAAGGTTACTTTTCATCCTTGCATGATTCAACCCATTTATAGCACTTACTCTCTCGGCTGATAAAAGCAAGCTAGACAACAGGTAACCTTGTATAAGGCCTGGTTTTCTACTGTAAAATGCGGCTTTATTTGGATTATACGGATGGAAGAAAATTGACTTTTCCTCTCCGCCGGAAGAAGGAAATGTTCTTTGATTAGGAAGACATCTTCCGCTGGGGGGTGGAGAGAGAGAGAAAAAAACGAAAGCAAAAAAATAACAGAATCAAAAACAGCCCAAAAGCTGACTTCTGATTCCGTCATTTGCGGTAGTGAATTCGAAATCACATGGGGTTTCCATATTGGTTAGAAAACTATTTTTTTCTGCAATTT